>JANAVB010025198.1:10652400-10713186 GCA_029216955.1 Iris pallida
AATTTGTTTCCGCAAAATGAAACAGATACGGATATCAGTAGATACCAAAATCAACTACTTAGCAAAGGATAAAGGATTCTAGTGGGCAGACTGTATTGGATCTAGCAGACTTACTTTCGTGTGGGATTCAACACCTTCCCATCTTTTTATGTTGTTGTCCTGTCAATGTTTGGTATTTGGTATCATCATATTAATGTCTCACATAAGTCCTAACATAATGCATCTTATATTTTGTAACAATATATTTCTCCTCCATGGCCCTGTACTCCAATATATGTTTGGCTTCCTGTGTGCACCAAGGTTGCATCTGTACACCCTAGTTATCAGTTGTCTCTGCTGTCCATACTCCACCTATAACCTTGATACGACTGGTTTCACCAAAGCCCTACACTGCTTGACTCTCTGACTAAATATGGTATCCCCCTGCCTTCTCTTGTGAGGTTGTTTGCACTTAGCTATAGCTAACTCACCCAGGTAGGCATAGCCTATTCTTTTACACTCTAAATTTAACATAGAACCTTGCCCTTGTTCTGCTACCGACTCCCTTGTATCTTCCTCAACTGAATAATAGTTCACTATATGGAGGTCGATTTTTACAAGTGCAATTGATACTTCAATGCATCTAGATCCGATTTTCTCTAAGCCTAACTTCTCTACTTGATCTACTCATGACAAGTATCCTTAGTTAATGAGAACACATGGTGAAATTTGTGTTTTGATGCAAAGTCTGTTGTAACTCTATAATGTACTATCCAGGAACACAACTGGTACATCTATACACTCCCAAATAGGCCAACACTGATATCGATTTCTTTTGGGGTCCATAAATAGATGTCGACTGTTGTGCACTCTCTAGATTCAATGGACACTACTGATATTTGGAAATGACATAAACATTATCCTCTTAACTATCCTGCCACCAGGGATGAAGCAAATAGTGGATCATGTACAGATAGAGCAATAATGGAGATTAAGGACTAGAACAAGAAATTAAGAACTGGATCTTATTCATTTAATCCATATGTTCCTTCTGCTGTATCGATTGAACCTACCCAAACTGCTCTGAACATAGACAGAGTAAAATGCACGCAAACGCACACACAAACGAGTTGATACTCCTCCCTCCTGCCATTATCAAATAACAGATGCACCCACAGGTTGTGCGACCTTGAACGCCTATTTCTGATACTTATGCAATGCGTTATTCGATACAAGGTCCTTAAATCCCCTACTAATTTCAACTTGGCTGTTCTTGCAAGCAGTCAGTTTCCTGAGTTGGAACTGACCACAAGTCGGGTTCGATCTGCGGTAGGGCATCTCTGATAGAGGTGTATAAAAATCTCTCTCGTACAGTTGGTGACAGATACCAAGTGGTCTGATACAAGTTATTGGATACAAAGTAATTTGTTTTAAGGATTCTGATATAGAGCCACACAAAGACACCTGTATGGTCCTCTTAGACATACCCTCGACTACCCACACTACAATTGAAAGCAAGAAACAACCAACTGATTTAAGAAATCAATGACATAGTTGCGTAGAGGGAAATACCTGTCTATAGGAATTGACTGCGTCTGCTCGATGATCGTCTCGATCTTAAAGGAGGAAGAACTTGCGACAAATTGCCTAGGTTTTCGAAGGGTTGGAGGCTGGGAATATATCGAGGTCTGAATTTATATACCCATGTTTATAAATCTGAAGGAGATAAGGAGAGAGGATTTAAAACCGAGTTTAAACTGGATTTGCTCCTTCCAGAGAGTATTTCTAATTCAATTTGAATTTGAAAACAGTGTGGGTTCGGTTTATAAAAGAAGTTTTGGAATTGGTGACATTTGCACCAAGGCCCATATTATTCCATTATTACTCACTTGAACCCTCCATTAGAATTTTAAATAAAACCAATAATCACCATAACAAATGTATGTGACAAGTAAAAAAATTAATTATGAGAGGATAAAATTGGTCAAGGGGTTGATAGATTGCCCGGTGGTGGTAATTCCTGCTACGACCGACGAATATACTGCTCTACTAGGTACGGCGGCAAGTCATCGTAGACACTGCTCGGAGGTCGACATAGCTGCTCTGGCGACATAAGATCAAGGAGTGTCGTCACAGTCGGAGGCGGTACCAGAGGGGCAGCAGGGTTAAAAAAAAGATGACCGACGGAAGAAGGACCGGGAGCAGCAGTCGACGGACCGGCACCAGTAGAAGACGGACCGACACCAGCAGCAGACGGACCGACATTAGTAGACGGAGGAGAAAAGTACGTGGCAATTTGCTCCCGCAAGGATGACACCGCCTCGTGCAGCTGCGTAAGCTGCGACCTAACATCATCGTCTGCCGGGGTCGCGGAAGGAGGCGGTGTAGGTGGAAATCTCTGAGTCGCCATGTGCAACGGCCCTAGGGAGTCGACTCCGTACAGGTGCCCTTTCTTAAAGCCGCCGACGGTATCTACGAACAATTCGTTGCGAGCGGCCAAAGAAGAGGGCGTCTGGGCGAGCGTCGTTTCACCGATATCCTCGGTCTCAGTTAACTGAGCCCGACTAAGGGCCTCACGATACGCAGCCTATCAAATGAATGTGTTTTTATTATAAGATTTACCTAAGTTGTAATCTAAATCCTATGTTTCAATAAGCTAAGTGTGAATCCTAAGTTTACCTAAGTTATAGTCCGAATACTTTTAATTATAACGTAAATCTCATAAACATAAGTACTTACATCAGTCTCCTTGGCCCTCTCGTCGATGAAGCTCCCGTCCTTCCGTCTCTTGTGCGTATGCTGGAAGACGTCGTGCATGGTGACCGATTCTGGCGTCCTTTCCTCCTTCACCGCCCATTGGGTCTGCATAGGAAATTTTCGTAGAACTTAATTAACTCCGTATATTAATAATACCTAATTCGATAGTGAAATAAATTTACGGTATCTCACCAGATCTGCAAGCGTCGCTGCGTGGGGCCTGGATCCCCCCGTATGAAGCCCCGCGGCCCGTCGGTTCACCTTCGTCTTCTCCGATTTCTTCTTGTACGCAGGAGTATTCATCATATCTAAGAGGTCCTCATAATAGTCATGCCGGATCCAATTCGGCCTCGTCTGCCCCATTTTCAGGTCATGAATTATATCCCGTATCTTCTTCGAGGCAGCACTTTTGTAGGTCCTACGGATCGCGTCCTCGCGATGGGGAGGCCACCAGTACGTCGTCTAACATACAAATTCAATTATCACGTAATTTAAAAAATGGTTGATTAAAGAGTAACAAATAATTAACTAGAAGATATAGATATATACCCTCAACTCGTCGAGCCAAACGTACTTCAAGTTTGGGGGCACCGACAAAAAGTTGAGGTAGGGACCATGGAAGTTAGCCCTGATAATTTCTCTAAGAGCCCTGGCAACATTAAACAGAAAAAACCTACAAAGAAGAAACGACTGGATGCGTCTATATGTTATTGTCTTCAATCGACGGCGGGATGAAGTAGTCGATCGACGGCGGGATGCGTCTGTGCCCGGGGTACTCTCCGGGTCGGGCTCGCTGGATGGGTCACATCCCTGGATGATTGAATGCGACCACGACCACCAGCACCACTACGACCACGACCACGACCACCGCCAGCACCACGACCACGGCCATCCATCATGACCTGTAAATAGAACACATAAACATAATTAACAATATAAAAGTGTAAATGAATATAAAATTCTAAACTAAAATATACATACCACCAGTAGGGAGACGAGTGCCGCCGCGACGAAAAAGACTAGGAGTGCCATCTGCAATAAGTAAATAATCGAACGAAAAATTCACGTAATTGGAAGTGTTTTTAATATACAACAATATTTAACCTAATCATCGTCTTCGTTCTCATCCTCGACCTCGTCTTCATCATCATCCTCATCCTTATAAACTCTTTGTGAACAAAAAGTTTATAGGAGTTCATCTTCTTCCGAAATACAACTCTATATGTTATTGTCTTCAATCTCTTCTTTCCTGATGGAAAATGCAGCATGTGTGTTACTGTAATTGGTCAATCACTCTCTTAAACATCAATATGTAGGAGATTTTTTTTACTCTCTCGTGACTCTCTTGCAATGGTATTCTAGCTCGAGAAGAGAAAAATCTAAGTACAGTTGTTACTAAACCTTTCACCATGCTAATCTGATACGGCCAATACATATCCGATACGGTCGATACCTATCGGATATGGCCGATACCGAATCGATAAGGCCGGTACGAATCCTAGCTATACGGCCGATACATATCGGATAGAACGATACCAATTCGCTAAGGTCAATACCATCTGATAGGACCTATACCAAACCGATATACCGATACTAATCTGCTACGATCGATACTAAGTACATACGGATACCGATACCGATAGTTCGATACCGATACCGATAGTGCGATACCGATACCGATAGTGCGATACCGATAGTGCGATACCGATACCGATAGTGCGATACCGATAGTTCGATACCGATACCGATAGTTCGATACCGATAACACTAAGTCCAAATGATTCCTCTTAAGCGTCGAGCATGTTATACACGGTTCAACTTGACGAGTCAGTAAATATATATATATATATATATATATATATATATATATATATATATATATATATATATATATATATATATATATATATATATATATATATATATATATATAATTCATGGTTTAAAGTATTGGCCGATACCGATCCGATACGGCCGATACTGAAACGGTTTAGCATGTTACGATCCGATACCAACCGATACCAAATATTGACCGATGCCGACATTGGGGGTCTTTGTTCCGGTCAATTCGGCAAAGAAAGTTAAACAGCATAGGAATAGTCCGATATCGATTCCGATACCGATATTGTGAACCTAGGTTGAAAGCATAATAAGGTTGTAAAAGCATGTAAAAGAATCCGATAATACCGATAATTATTTGTTTTCCAATACCAAAAAATCCGATACTCCGATCCGAAACTGCCGATACTACCGATATCGCCGATACCAATACTCATAGGAAAAGTCCGATACCGATTCCGATACCGATACTTTGAACCTTGATATACATATATATATATATATATATATATATATATATATATATATATATATATATATATATATATATATATATATATATATAATTAACTAACTAAGATTTACTAGTTAAATAGCATAATGCTAACTTGATATTAATGAGAACAAAACATTCTATTAAAGACAAGTCTGATACCGATTCCGATACCGATACTTTTTTTATTATATATATATATATATATATTATATATATATATATATTATATATATATATATATATATATATATATATATATATATATATATATATATATATATATATATATATAAATATATATATATAATTAACTAACTAACATTTACTAGTTAAATAGCATAATGCTAACTTGATAGTAATGAGAACAAAATATTTTATTAAAGACAAGCCCGATACCGATTCCGATACCGATACCGATCTGAAACTACCGATACTACCGATATCGCCAATACCAATACTCATAGGAAAAGTCTGATACCGATTCCGATACTTTGAACCTTGATATATATATATATAGCTAAAATTAACTAACTAATATTTACTAGTTAAATAGCATAATGCTAACTTGATAGTAATGAGAACAAAACATTCTATTAAAGACAAGCCCGATAATATTACAACACTCCCAGTAAACCCAAACCCTAATATTTTTATATAATTTCTAAATAAATAATACTATTAATAACGATAATACTAATAATAATATAAATGCATATGCATTTATATACATATTATAAACAACACTCAAATATACATTATATTGAAAATATGTATACAGATATACATATTATAAACAACACTCAACACCCTCCCACCCCCCGCCGCCCCTCCCACCACCCGTCGCCCCTCCCCAGCCCCGCGCTGCCCCGCGTGTGCCACCCCCGCCGCCCCCCGCTGCCCCGGAGCGCGCTGCCCCCCGCCGTCCGCCGCAGCCCCGCGCGCGACCGCCGCAGCCCCGCGCTGCCCCGCGCGCGCCACCGTCCGCCGCAGCCCCGCGCTGCCCCCGTTGCCCCCCGCGTGCGCTGCCCCACGACGCCCCCGACAGCCCACGACACCCACAACCACTGAGAGAGAGAGAGAGATTACCTTTGGAAGAGAGAGAGGAGAGGTCGCCGATCACCGCCGCGGGAGAGAGAGAGGAGAGAGAATAAAATTTGGGGGGAATGAAAAGTTCCCTCCGTCGTTTCAATTTAAGTTTAGAACGTATATTTAGCGACGGACTAGCGTCGGATTTTATCCATCGCTAATTCGTCGCTCTATTTGATACTTGCCGACGGACTATCCGTCGCTACGTAGTCGAAAAATTGTTCCGCCACTTCTCCCAACAATTCTTGCCAAATAATCGACTGCATAGCGACGGCTGTGTATCCGTCGCTATGTCTCCGACGACCTAGCGACGGATGAGCGACCTTTTCTTTCCCTTAAAATGAAATAAAAAATATATCGGCATGTCGTCGGAACTCCGTCTGCAATTTGCCGCAAATCCGTCGCTAACGTCGACGAAAATTTTCTGTCGCTAACAATCAGTCGCTAATTGACTGTATTTTGGTAGTGATGCTACATTAACTGCTACAACAAACTACTTTGATATGCTACTCAACTGAAAGTTTGTGTAAGAAGGATGCTCTACTACTGCTAAGTGCTGCTACACTCTGCTACACATGACAAAAGCTACTGGCTACCATTGGTAATGTATCAATACTCCTTCCTTAATTTGACCATGCATCAAGGTCAAAATAAGGAAATGCTTTGACAAATTTCTCATAGGGAACCCATGTTGCTTCTGCTGCACTACCATTCTTCTACTGGACCAAAAGGTCTAGTGTTGCTCTTTTCCTTCTTTGGACTAGCTTCCTCTCTAGCACCCAGTCTGGTTCCATTACTATCTCATCCCTGTAGCTGGGAATCTCATCTTGTACAACCAATCTCTGGCTTATGTGTTTTTTAGTTGTGAAACATGGAACACAGGGTGAATTGAGGCTTCATCTGGTAGTGCAAGTTTATAGGCTACTGCTTCCACTTTTTCCAACACTTGATAAGGACCAAAATATTTTGGTGATAGCTTCTGAAATTTCCTTTGAGAGACAGAAGTCTGTCTATATAGTTGCAGTCTAAGATAAACCCAGTCCCCCACCATGAACTCTCTATCAGTTCTGTGTAGATCAGCCAACCTCTTCATCCTGTCTTGGGCTAGTGTCAAATTATCTTTAAGGAGTTATAAGGAGTAGATCAGCCAACCTCTATCAGTTCTGTGTAGATCAGCCAACCTCTGTACCAGCTCTGGAATGTAAGCTAAATATTTGGGGGAGCTCTACCATAAACTGCCTCAAATGGGGTGGTCCTTGTGGCTGAATGCCAATTGGTATTAAACCAATATTCAGCCCACAATAGGTGTGTTGTCCATTCCTTTGGCTGATGACTACAAAAACATCTTAGGTAGCCTTCAATGCACCTATTAGTAACCTCAGTCTACGCATCTGACTGAGGGTGATAGGATGTACTATAGTTCAATTTGGAGCCCTACAGTTTAAAGAACTCTCTGTCACGACCCGCACCTAGTGTAGGGGCACGAGAAGTGGGTACGTCCAGCCTACGCTGCAGCGTCGACGGTAGAACGATGTCCTAGGTCACAACATCTGACACAATATAAGTATAACTGCACAAGATATACTCTCTGCACGGAGGACAAATAGAAGGTACATCTCAACCACAATCTAAGGTAGAAACAACACGATATGATATATGATAATCTCAAAGGAAAAACAAACAGAAGGAAAATAAGTCTAAGTGTCTATACGACACAACAACAACAACAAAACATAATACATCTCAAAGTCTCAAATGACAATAACAAAGTAAGATAAAGCCTAATTAAACTAGTCTAGGCAGTAGGGGTGATATCATCAGCTAGAGCTGGGTCCTCCTGAGAGTCCAGCTCCCAAGTATCGTCTAGGGTTGCTCTATAGTACGTAGGACAAAACTCCTCGGTGTCATCTGTAATATTTTCAACAGGTCCAGTCAGGACAGGAACGAGCACAATACATCTCACGCAGTTCATATCATGGCAGAAAATATAAAGCATGCAAAAGAATAAGATACATGAACTGTAAGAAGATGTACATAAAAATAAGAGAGATACTTATAAACTGAAAATATATATATGATAAGTAAGAACTGTAAGTGTAGTGCCCCGTCCCTACATCGTGCCTCGTTGTTCGTCCACGGGGTGCGCGAGAAAGGAACACTGTCGCTATCGACTCGGTCGGGACCGATAGGTCAGGATCGATCGAATCGATCGAACGGGAACGGTTGAATTAAGATCCATTCCCCGTTATGGAATGGCTTCTTCGGAACCAAGTCCCATATTCAGCGGGCTGTGCCTCAAGGATTGACTCTGTGGCTGAGTCGGGAGAGACCTTCCGTTGCTCTGCTTTTCACGCCGCTTGCGTTAGTTTTTGCTTTGTTTTCTGAATGCGTTTTCGTGAATGTTTTCGATGGTTTTCATGGCTTACGTTTCGAACTTCGCATTCGTATCGAATTTCCTTGAATAACATAGTGTTCTAATCGGTTGCTTGTGCGATTTCAGGTAATCGCGTAGGCAACGTCTAGCACGGCCAACCAGTTTCTCGCCTCAAGTAAATACTAAGGTGAGTGGCTGACCCTTCTCCCCTCGACCCCCTTCTCTAATACATTATCAATACTAGACATATGCTATGCTAGATGTAACGCAACGACATAAATGATATTCCGATGAACGGTCACACGACGTCCCACGAACACGAACATACAGATGCTTGTCATATAATACTATCGTGCTTGCAGTTATCAAATCATATAGAACCGTGCTAAGAATGGATGAATCGATTTAAATGAATGTCGCAACGATACTATAAGAAGTGCTTTGAAATAACAAATTAACTTAGCACGGTCATGGACAACTTGTCGACAAGGGCGATTATTTCTTCGGACGGTATCCCGAGGCCACGGGACCGTTCCGGCCTAGGAAGAAACACGGATAGCTATGCCGGATGCATGCCACGGTAGGCAGTGGCTTTCAATGGGGCTCGCTACCCACGCTGAAGGACCTCTGTCTACCAAGCTATATGTCCAGGATGGCTTGTCATGCCAGTGACCTTCACGAACGCACTCAAATACGTATCATTATTATCAACATGACAGGGAATAACATGGTAAGTTTATGCTACGACGGCACGCTCTGCCGGGGGTAACATCTATCTTCATTATACGTTGTGCCTTCAATCACAAGTTTGAATTGAGTAGGATGGCTAGAAATTTCATTAAATATTTACATGCACGCTCACTTGAATTCTTCAACAAATGAGAGCACGGGATATAAATTGCCACGCACCAGCACAAAGTGTAAAGTGCTGACCCTCGCTCTCAACAGGTACTCGGGACTAGGATAGCGTGCCAGGAACTGAAGGCAACGCTCTTTTCTTTTGAAGCCTTGCTAGAGCAAAGGCTAGCTCTGCAACATTTTGAAGACTTCGACCTAACCGCATCATGAGTCACAAACTCTCGCTGATCCCAGGTCTTAGAGAGTCGTTTTGATGTTTGTAAAAAGTGATGTAAATGTATGGAATGACTATCTCATCGATGTCGGTTGTAAGCCCGCGAGGCCTCTTTTGTAATCGAGTCTGTAACCTACTTATTATCAATGAAAATGCAAGTTTCCTTTATAAATCAATGTGTTCAATTTCTCTGCGTACTCTTAAATATGCTATTGTTTCGGATAACCTTATGAACCGCCTTATGCAAGCACAACTTAGGCTTGCACGGCATCACGCCCGGGAGACGACTATCGATTCTATCGAATCGGGGCGTGACATAATGGTATCAGAGCACGGCTTTACGTCTTTGGCCTCCAGTGTCGAGTTTTTAGTCTCAAAATTGTTGGTCTCGTGTCGATGAGATATGTCGTTCCATACGAGTGCGCCCGCAATAAGTTTGGTGACTAATACATTTTGCCTTCAAAATCCCAGAAGGCACGTCAGTGAACGTGTCGACAAATGAAGAAAGTGCTTCGAGCGGCTCGAGTAGCTCGAGGCCCGGACCCTCAAACGATGCCATGGAGCGGATGTTGCGCATGCTGGAATCGCAATAACGACAAGCTGAGGAGAGTCAACGCCAGAATGAGCAACATCGACGGCAGGCGGAGGCACGTCAAACTCAATTCGAGGCCCGATTCGAAGCACAATTCAAGTTGCAGCAGAAGCAGCTTGATACCCTCCAGCAGATCGTTCAGACGGTGGTGGCCAACAACAACAACAACTCCGCGACAACCCATACCGTAACCGAGCCTGCGGTCAGACAAAGCGAAGTCGATCCGGAGGCACCCGAGCTTACACCTGCAGCACCGAGAAGTTCCAACTTCGACGTGTCGAAATTCACAAAGAGTTGCCGTACTTCCTTCAACGGCACGGAAGACCCCTCCTTGGCGATCGATTGGTTAGAGGAACTTGAAGACAAGTTTGAGCTTCTGGGCGTCGAGGAGTCCAAGAAAGTCGCATGCGCTCAACTTCTACTCCGGTCGAACGCGCACGACTGGTGGGCCGTGCAAAAGCGAGCAATCAGACGCGACGACGAGACATCGGCAATTTCTTGGGCCACCTTCTGTGAGGCGTTCGAGATCGAGTACCTCCCCATAGCAATTCGATAAGAGAAGGAAAATGAATTCATACAGCTAAAGCAAGGAAACATGAGGGTGCGGCAGTATACGGCGGAGTTCAACAAGTTAGCCAAGTTTGCTGGACAATTCTTGCCCTCCCTGGCAAGTCGTGCTCGACGGTTCGAAGTGGGTCTACGACAATCCATCTACGCCCATGTGTCCGTTCCACAATACAAAACGATGGGGGAGTCTCTCAACCACGCCCTCCACCTTGAACGCCAATATCCTCCAGGTGCTGCCGGCGCTGTGCATACCTACAATCACAAACGCCCTAGCCACGCGGGAGGAAACAACGTGACCAAGCGTCCGAACAACGGGCCCCAGGGCGGACACCAGGCGTGGAACCAGGGACCTCACTGCATAAAATGCAACCGGAACGGACATCTCGCCGTCGACTGTGAAGTTCAAAATGGCGGATGTTTCATTTGCGAAAAAAGGGGGCACTTTTATGGAGATTGCCCGAAGCGTAGAAGAAACAACTTAGATGTGCCTCAGCATCCACAGCACCGTCCAGGAAATCAAGTTCCGGTACCTCGTGCACCTCAACCCGCACTACAAAATGGCCAAGACCGTCGCCCTAATGCCCAGGGCCGCGTCTACGCCATGACCCGAGATGAAGTGCTTACAACAGATACGGTCGTGACAGGTATACTTAGTTTCAATAATGTGCCTGCTCATGTATTATTTGATTCAGGTGCTTCACATAGTTTTATATCGGCAGACTTTGTCGCCGAGCACAAATTTCCGATGATATCGTTAGACCTCGACCTTAGCGTAAGCACACCAATACTCACTAATTTAGCTTGCGCCGACGGGATTATCTGTATCGGCGGTCAAAAGATCGGTCTTGACGTGATAGTCTTAGATATGAAGGACTTCGATATCATTCTGGGAATGGATTGGCTCGGGCCGTGCAGCGCAACCATAGACTGCGCCAGAAAGACGGTCACCTTCCGTATTCCAGGGGTGCCTGAATTCTGCTTTTCGTGTGGTGAAGCGTCGTCGATCTGCATGCTGATTTCGGCAATTTCTGCTCAGAGGATGCTGTATTCTGGGTACGAAGGCTATTTGGCGTCCGTCCGAGACATGCGACAGGATGGTGCAAACGCGGGTCAGACTGACGTTGTGGCAGAATTCCCCGATGTGTTCCCGGACGAGCTACCCGGCATGCCCCCCGATCGAGAAATCGAGTTCAGCATCGATACATTTCTCGATACTCGACCGATTTCCAAAGCTCCGTACAGAATGGCTCCCGCCGAGCTGAAGGAACTCAAGGTCCAGCTACAAGAGTTACTCGATAAAGGGTTTATTCGGCCTAGTGTTTCGCCGTGGGGAGCGCCCGTTTTATTCGTGAAGAAGAAGGATGGGTCCATGCGTCTGTGCGTCGATTACCGAGAGCTTAACAAGGCTACCATCCGGAACAAGTACCCATTGCCCCACATAGACGACCTATTCGATCAACTGCAAGGCGCCTCGATATTTTCGAAGATTGATCTCCGCTCAGGCTATCATCAGCTCAAGATCAAGTCAGACGACGTGCAAAAGTCCGCCTTTCGTACTCGATACGGCCACTACGAGTTCCTGGTGATGCCATTCGGCCTGACGAACGCTCCTGCCGCCTTCATGGATCTGATGAATCGGGTATTTCGACCCTTCCTTGATAAATTTGTGGTAGTCTTTATTGACGATATTCTCGTCTACTCGAAGGACAGGGCGCAGCATGTAGAACATCTACGGGCCGTGCTCCAGACACTTCGAGAACATGAGTTGTACGCGAAGCAGAGTAAGTGCAAATTTTGGCTAAGCAGCGTATCCTTTCTTGGTCACATCATTTCGTCCGAAGGCATTGCAGTCGACCCGAAGAAAGTGGAAGCTGTTGCTGATTGGAAGCGGCCTGCGTCTGCTAGTGAGATTCGAAGCTTTCTTGGTTTGGCAGGATACTATCGACGCTTCGTAAAAGACTTTGCGAAGATTGCATCGCCACTGACTCGCCTCACTCAAAAGGGAGTCGTGTATGAGTGGTCGGATGACTGTGAAGCTTCATTCCAGGAGCTGAAGCCGCGACTGATTTCGACACCTATACTCGCACTTCCGGATGGGCCAGAGGGTTTTCAGATATTCAGCGATGCTTCAGGCCAGGGCTTGGGATGTGTGCTCATGCAGCGAAACAAGGTGATATCCTTAGCCTCCAGACAGTTAAAGCCGCACGAGAAGAACTATCCTACGTACGACTTGGAGTTAGCGGCGATTGTGTTCGCGTTAAAATTGTGGCGTCACTATCTATATGGTGTGGCGTGCGCGATCTATACCGACCACAAGAGCCTCAAGTATCTCTTCACTCAGAAGGAATTGAACTTGCGATAGAGGCGCTGGCTCGAATTGATCAAAGACTATGACTTGACGATCGACTACACTTCGGGCAAGGGAAATGTTGTGGCGGACGCTCTGAGTCGAAAATATGTTGCCTCGCTATCCATCAACCGCAGACTACTACAAGATCTAGAAGAAATGGACATCGATCTCCGGGTTCGATTCAGGGATATACGGCTGGCACAGCTGCAGTTAGAATCGAGTTTGCTGGAAAAGATCATGGCCGCTCAGAAGGATGATCCGTACCTGAAGAAAGTACGTGAGCGAATTTCGACAGGTAGTACGACCGACTTTGCGGAAGATAAGACCGGCGTGCTGAGAATGAATGGCCGACTATGTGTTCTGGATGATTCAGAACTACGAAAGGAGATAATGTCGGAGGCGCATTATGCGAAATATACCTTGCATCCAGGCAGTACCAAGATGTATAAGGACCTCCGCACGACCTTCTGGTGGCACGGGATGAAGAGAGATGTGGCGCTCTTCGTGTCGCAATGCATGGCCTGTCAGCAGGTGAAAGCTTAGCATCAGCGACCGGGCGGGGAGATACAGAACCTTGCCATTCCAGAGTGGAAATGGGATCATGTCACGATGGACTTTATTGTTGGCCTGCCGAAGACACCACGGGGGAGCGACGCCATCTGGGTCATCGTCGATCGACTAACCAAGTCAGCGCACTTTATTGCCATCAAAGTTACTTGGAGCGTTGATCGCCTGGCGCAGATTTATCTTGACGAGATAGTACGGCTGCACGGAGTTCCAGTATCCATCGTCTCTGATTGGGATTCACAGTTCATGTCGCGATTCTGGAGTAGCCTTCAGTCGGCGCTGGATACCAAGTTGCAGTTCAGCTCAGCTTACCATCCTCAGACCGACGGCCAAACGGAGCGCGTTAATCAGATTCTCAAAGACATGCTACGACTCTGCGCAATTGACTTCAAATCAAGCTGGGACGTCCACCTACCGCTGGCAGAATTTGCATATAACAATAGCTATCAGTCCAGCATCCAAATGGTGCCGTATGAAGCTTTGTACGGCCGGAAGTGCAGATCGCCCATTTGCTGGGATGAAGTCGGGGAGCGACAGATACTCGGCCCGGAGCTGGTGGAACAGACTGTGGAAAAGGTCAAGCTAATTCGGAAAAGACTGAAGATTGCACAGAGTCGGCAAAAGAGCTACGCCGACACCCATCGAAGACCGCTTGAGTTCCTAGTGGGCGATCATGTGTTCCTGAAGGTGTCGCCCATGCGAGGAGTTACTCGGTTCGGCGCGAAGGGAAAGCTGAGTCCGAGATTCGTTGGGCCGTTCGAAATACTCGAACGGGTCGCCCCAGTGGCCTATAAAATTGCCCTACCACCAGCGCTTGAAGGTGTACACAATGTCTTCCACGTCTCCCAACTGCGGAAGTACGTGCACGACCCTAGCCACGTGGTAGATTTTGGCCAGCTGGAGCTAAAGTCCGACTTATCCTACGTTGAAGAGCCCGTTCAAATCTTAGAACGCAAGGATAAGCTGTTGTGGAATAGGGCGATCCCCCTCGTCCGCGTACTCTGGAGGAACCATGCGGCAGAAGAGTCGACATGGGAACTCGAGTCAGAGATGAAGGAGAACTTTCCTTCATTGTTTTCGTAGAGGTAGGTTCTGTTCTTAAGTTTCGAGGACGAAACTTTTTCTTAGTTGGTTATGGTGTAGTGCCCCATCCCTATATCGTGCCCCGTTGTTCGTCCACGGGGTGCGCGAGAAAGGAACACTGTCGCTATCGACTCGGTCGGGATCGATCGAATCAATCGAACGGGAACGGTTGAATTAAGATCCATTCCCCGTTATGGAATGGCTTCTTCGAAACCAAGTCCCATATTCAGCGGGCTGCGCCTCAAGGATTGACTCTGCGGCTGAGTCGGGAGAGACCTCTCGTTGCTCTTCTTTTCACGCCGCTTGCGTTGGTTTTGGCTTTGTTTTCTGAATACGTTTTCGTGAATGTTTTCGATGGTTTTCATGGCTTACGTTTCGAACTTCGCATTCGTATCGAATTTCCTTGAATAACACAGTGTTCTAATCGGTTGCTTGTGCGATTTCAGGTGATCGCGTAGGCAACGTCTAGCGCGGCCAACCAGTTTCTCGCCTCAAGTAAATACTAAGGTGAGTGGCTGACCCTTCTCCCCTCGACCCCCTTCTCTAATACATTATCAATACTAGACATATGCTATGCTAGATGTAACGCAACGACATGAATGATATTCCGATGAACGGTCACACGACGTCCCACGAACACGAACATATAGATGCTTGTCATATAATATTATCATGCTTGCAGTTATCAAATCATATAGAACCGTACTAAGAATGGATGAATCGATTTAAATGAATGTCGCAACGATACTATAAGAAGTGCTTTGAAATAACAAATTAACTTAGCACGGTCATGGACAACTTGTCGACAAGGGCGATTGTTTCTTCGGACGGTATTCCGAGGCCACGGGACCGTTCCGGCCTAGGAAGAAACACGGATAGCTATGCCGGATGCATGCCACGGTAGGCAGTGGCTTTCAACGGGGCTCGCTACCCGTGCTGAAGGACCTCTGTCTACCAAGCTATATGTCCAGGATGGCTTGTCATGCCAGTGACCTTCACGAACGCACTCAAATACGTATCATTATTATCAACATGACAGGGAAGAACATGGTAAGTTTATGCTACGACGGCACGCTCTGCTGGGGGTAACATCTATCGTCATTATACGTTGTGCCTTCAATCACAAGTTTGAATTGAGTAGGATGGCTAGAAACTTCATTAAATATTTGCATGCACGCTCACTTGAATTCTTCAACAAATGAGAGCACGGGATTTAAATTGCCACGCACCAGCACAAAGTGTAAAGTGCTGACCCTCGCTCTCAACAGGTACTCGGGACCAGGATAGCGTGCCAGGAACTGAAGGCAACGCTCTTTTCTTTTGAAGCCTTGCTAGAGCGAAGGCTAGCTCTGCAACATTTTGAAGACTTCGACCCAACTGCATCATGAGTCACAAACTCTCACCGATCCCAGGTCTTAGAGAGTCGTTTTGATGTTTGTAAAAAGTGATGTAAATGTATGGAATGACTATCTCATCGATGTCGGTTGTAAGCCCGCGAGGCCTCTTTTGTAATCGAGTCTGTAACCTACTTATTATCAATGAAAATGCAAGTTTCCTTTATAAATCAATGTGTTCAATTTCTCTGCGTACTCTTAAATATGCTGTTGTTTCGGATAACCTTATGAATCGCCTTGTGCAAGCGCAACTTAGGCTTGCACGGCATCACGCCCGGGGGACGACTATCGATTCTATCGAATCGGGGCATGACAGTAAGTGACTAGTGATTCAGAGCACAAGATGGTTATGTAAACGGCATGATGTTGCACACGAGTAATCTACAGAGGTTGTACACGAGTAAACTATAAGAATGATCACATAACCACTTCTACTCCCCCGTCCCCAATCAATACACAAGGATCCAGTCAAGTTATGTTATTGCACACGAAGTATAGTTTGTACATGAAGATCATGTGAGCACATGAGAGTACACGATTTCACACGATTTGTACACGAATAACACGAACACAAGAAGTACACGATGCCCATGATAAAGTACACGAACACGAAATATTTGATGTATCCTATAAGGGGATAACATCGCATGAAAGATCCATATAGTACTAATCCATGATAACAAGTGTCAGCATCAAGTAAAGTAATCTAGAACATGATTATAAGTCCTAGCAAGTATGAAATGATCAGAGAATGTACTCGCCTGAAATCCGAATGTCCGTGAGAATATAAAGTACGAAGCGAGGTAACTGAGTCCTATTTAGAGCAACACAAGTCATGATGTATACAAGGGATTATTATTTGAAGAGTACAATGCATCTACATGTTTCTAGGTCAATCTGGGCCAAAGTCAACTCTGGTCAACTCTAAAAGTCAAACTAGGTCAAACTAGTTAGAGTTTGGTCAACCATGGTCAACTAGTCTAAGTTAGTCTAATCTAGGCTTAATAAGTCAATTCTAGGTCTAACAAGTCAAGTCTAAGAACCAAACTACCATACATAGCCTATAGGTCACATGTTAAACCAACACATAGCTAAATCATAGGGCTAACACATAGCCTAATGCTATAGTCTAAACTAGCACACAACATATAAAATTATATATCTAGTATCTCATATATTAAGTCACTTTCACAATTATACAAAGTACACACACACACACACATACACACACACACACACACACACACACACACACACACACACACACACACACACACACACACACACACACACACACACACACACATATATATATATATGCAACGCCCCAGTCCCAAAATACGTAGGATTAGGAACGTAGACATGCCAGCTCTATTCATACGAAGTATACTCTAATATATGGAAGCCTCGTATAAATACATAAGCTGTAAAATGCAGTAGAACCAATACTAATCTCATCCACACAATAAATGAAAAAAAGACATCATATAAAGATAATGAATTGTCTTGATACAATATGTTGGGCGGAGACAAATCCACTACCAACAAGTAAAGGAAAAATACATATGAGAAGATATAAATTTGGCGAGCGAAGCGAAGACGACCAAGGTGCAATCATCCTCGAAGAAATAGGACGGATCACGGCTAGGGCTAGAACACCTGCGAAAGACAATAGCACACACCTGGGAAGATAACCAGGTCCTCAGAGGGACGTAACAAGACACATAATATCATGCCATATAACTGAATAAATATTGCTCAAATAAATAAGTAAATCGAATTATAACATGGTCCAATACGCCCCTACTGAACGAGCGTACCATCCCCCAACCAAACAAGGACAGGAGATGGTAAACTAATTCACGGTAACGTATCTTCCCATGCTATGAATCCAATATGGTATCCGGACCCCAACAAGGTTCAATACCTTCTCATCGAAGTAGTAAGTCACACCTACAACCAAACAAGGACAAGATGTGACAAACTAGTCCGCGACAAATTATTGTTCCAAGCCACGGTCAGATACAAGTACCCAAACCAAAAGCACTCGTACCTAACGGATAAAGGTAGCCTACCGTTCTAAGTGAAATATAGTTAAGAACAATCCTTTCTACGCATGGGCCCTGGCTAAATAGGATCGGCGTAGTCCCCCTTGGGCACCAGAGGCCCCAGCAGAAAGAGCATGACGTTCCGCAGAATCGTCAGTGGCCGTCAGTAATCATGGGTCATCAACCCCGTATCTCCAGCGGAGAGTCCGGGTCACAAGGGAAGTGCATCGAAGCCCATACGCTAAGGAATTGTCCTCCCCGCCCAATGCCTATTATGTTGTATCCACAACATTAACCTCTATAACCGCTAAGTTAAACTAGCATGCAATCTCTATTAGCGGTTATTCCTATCGCACGGCTTGTACGTACTGGTGGCCAGCCAATCACGCACTTCCGTATTCTACATGCGACACACAACTTCGTGTTACCACGTGTCAAGGCCAATGGATGCAACACACATAGTAGTCCCTTAAATCTAGGTTTAATTTGTAAGAAAATAATACACAGCAGGAAATATAAATGAACGATAAGTTCTAACAGGTATGCCATGTATCACAGTTTATTTTGCATAAATAAAATAAGTAATGCATAAAATATGAGCTAAAATAAATAAACAGCTAATGGCAAGGTATCTTGCCTGGTAGTACGCCTGGTGTGCTGTGATAATCAAGATGGCACGAACTGCGACTTCTGTGCAACAGCTATGCAAGGTGGCCTCTGATGGTGGCACGGACAGTTCTATTGGGTCCAGGACAGTTAAATTGGTTAGGGTGGACACAAGGTAGACTTGAATTGACGAGGGATTGGGAGTAATGGGCTTAGTCGCGGCCAAAAGGATAATCGAAAGAAAATTTGATAAGCAATATATATACGAATTTAGAAAAGAATTTATAATAATTTGGAAATATATATATTTTTTTAGATAAAAATTATGTACTTATAAATTAGAAATCGTTTTTCGTCTAAGCTCTAAGTAGTAAAAAAATTGGTTTAGAAAGAACTATATTTCATTTGTAAAAATACTTGTAGGTAATACTAGAAATCAAAATAAATTTTTAGGCAAAAACTCGAATCTTATCAAAATAGTATATCTAGGTTAGAAACTAAATTTTTCATTAGTCCAAAAAATATTTTAAACAAATGTATAAAAATCTAGGAAAAATATTTTAGGGCTACTGTGTTGCCAAACATAATTTTAAAAATATTAACTATCTATTATCTAATAAACAAAATAGTAACAATAATATTAATACTAATTATAATCATAATAATACTTATAACTTACCCTAAATATTATACTGTAAAATAATAATAATAATAATAATAATAATAATGATAATAACAGCATTATACATGTCTATTAATACATATATATACATACTTTACATACATATACTAGTATTTAGTAATAGTATAGTAATAATAAATAATATTAATTTTATTAACGAAAGTTTTTCTTTCTGCTGTCTCTTCACTCGAGAGAGGAAGAGAACAAAGCAAAAGAAAAGAAAAAAAAATTGAGAGGATAAGGGGGAGAGAGAGGGTTCGAGTGAGAGAAGGCTCGAGTGAGGAAGGAGGGGGAGGATGAGCGGTCGTCGGGGACGGATCGGTGGCCGGGCGGCGAGCGGAGGGTCGCTGAGGGTTTCGCGGACGGCGGCCGGAGCGAAAGGGGTTCTCGGTGAGGGAGGCCAGGGCTAGTCGGCGGTCGGGATTACGCGGTTGTGGCTGCGGGAGGTCGACGAGAAGGGGGTTTTGGTCGGCGGAGGGCGGACTGCGCCGGAAGAGGAAGATGGAGCGGTCTGCGCGGATGGCGGTGGCGGCCGAGTTTGGGGTAAGTTGAGGGGAGGCGGACGCCGGCCAGACGAGGGTTGTCGGCGCGGCCGTTGCTCTCCGGTGGTCGAGCGGAGGCGCAGGCGGTGGTCAGGGTGGAGGGAGATGGTCGGATCCGGCGGGTTGGGGCACAGGTGTCACGCCCCGCTCCCGTAGGAGCGATCGTCCTCGCTAAGGCGTGATGCCGCACGAGCCTAGATTGCGCTCGTGCAAGGCGGGTTCCATAACGGCCGATTTCAACGGCTGCGACGGGGTCGTCGCACAGAAGTCCCGAGCCGAGACATTGAATAATAGCAGCGGAATTTGAAGCAAACACATGAACACAAGTCATTCAAAGGAAACTCTTTTATTGATACTGAATACAAGGTTACATTTGTGGGCGCAAGGCCAAGATTACAATTCTCTCAAGCTCACTCAAGCTCACATTACAAGTCACTCAGCTCTCTCTCATCTCTCGATTACAAGCCTTGATCCAGCGGAAGCTTCGGAAGGCGATGTCCATACATTATGTCCTGTATAAGTCTTCAATCCACACGACCGCACGCTTCGACTCGCCAAGGAACTCCGTGCCTCGACGCATCCAAGCGAGCTCCGCGCCACGAGCTTCTACCTGTGCCTGCACATGTAAACTATGTGGGTGTCAGTACCACTGTACTGGTGGAGTGAGCTCCTCGCCCACCCATACAAAACCTACACGTTCATTTACTTTGTGCAGCTTAAAACCCTTTCTCTTGTCTTTCTAGTCTTGCCTTAGGTTCAGTTTTAGGACCCGCGCCTTGGCGCATCTTGTGTGTCAAAACCATCCCGTGCTGGTAAGGTCAACGTTAACTCATACTTTGCCTCTAGACCCCTTCTTGTGCCAACAACGTAACCTATCAGGTCGTGCTTGCCTTTCAGCTAAAATCAGAGACGCAACTACGCGGTAGTACCCAATTTCCTTACGACCGTGCTATAATTCCTTTGTGCCGTGCCTCGCATTTCGAGGCCGTGCCCAATAACTCACGTAACTTCAAGACAACTGCCCTATGGCCCTTCTTGACTTAACTCGAACCAGTTCAAGTCTAACTCATGTACTCTATCTAGCGACTTATCATTCGACGCCACATCCCGTGCCGAAACATGCTGCCTTCGTCGTTGCCCAATCTCAGGCCCAGACATTGTGTCTTTCTTTCTGCATACTACATACATATTCAATTCAACTCAATCCAAAGGCATACACGCGGTTAGCCGCTATCTGCCGACATCTATATGAACTTGGTCACTGGCTCCCAGAGCCATAGTGGACTCCTCTTTCTTTTATTAGACGGGCGTCCCTTTCAGCGTAAGGTAGCTAGCCCCGCTGCAAGTCCCCGCCTAACCCGTGCAAAGCACAGTTTATCTTTTGTTCCCCAATGCCCGCAACGGTCCCGTGGCCTCGGGCTTGCCGTGCGGGGGAACTTTCACCCTGTCGACAAGTTGCATGTTTCCCAATGCCCGCAGCGGTTCCGAGGCCTCGGGTTGCCGTGCGGGGAAACTCACTTTGTCGACAAGTTGTCCAATGACCATGCAAGACGCGATCGACACTTTCCAAATCTGAGTCCGCCACGACGACCTATAGACGCGGGCATCCTTCTTTCTTTTGAAACCGCCTCGACGACCTATAGTCGCGAGGCCTCGCCGACCTGTAGTCGCGAGCATAATCCTCTCTTGCCTCTTTCTCCAAACTCAATAAATCAACCGTGGCCCGTGTCTTAAAACACTAGGACCGTGCCATCGTGCCTCAATCTGACTTCTGTTCTACGTGACGTTATCGCCCAAGTCATACTTTATATGACGGGCCTTGGGATCGTGGGACTATTTAACCTGTCAACCGCAGAATGAGCGGGACATCACTTAGAATAACTTAGGTCGACCGGCATAACTTTGCCTAACTTACTCAGCCTACAACTTAACGAGCAAAGGCTGCGTCGAGCCTTGCTTCGAGGGAACGTGCCGTACACGTACTCACTTTGGACGACCAAGTCATTAGGGTGCTTAGACTTACGCCAGCAGTCATGCGACGCAACTTAACTCTTGGGCAAGCCAGGGCTATGCCAAGCCTTGGACGATGAGACCGTGCATGCTTATGAAGCATTTATGCGGGCGACGCCTATGACTTACGCTGCGATCATAACTTGCCTACTCAACCAACTTCCTTCTCCCAAGCCACGGGACGAAGGACCGAGTGTCATTTTCAAAGCACGTCGTGCACCAATTCTAAGCCGACCGTGGGACGTTTTCCATGTTCTAACTCGATTCAAACCGTCGGGATTATTCCCTTAGCTATGTGGATGCGTAGCTTTTATTATCAAGCCTAACTTGTGCAAGTTGAAAACACGATTTATTATGTGAAGGCAAAGATGAGGAGAGTTCACCGAAACTACCCCACCTGAGCGATGTCTTCAAACGGCCGTTACAAGGCCAAGTCCGAACGCCGTCGGCATTTCGATTCCTCCGATTGACTGAGCGGGACGGGGCACTACAACATACACCACTCAGAACAAGTCTCGTCCTCGAGACTTACTGAGCACTTACTTATTGTCTTACCACTTTACTCAACATTCAGGAACTCTCGCATACACTACGCCTATGCGTTTCCTCAATCCGAGCCACGCTCGCGCTACCCTCAATCTTTTCTTTGAATCTCTATTTCAAAATCCTCAACACTTTTCCATTCCTCAAGTCTTACTTGATTCAACATATCACTTGGTTGGATCGTGCACATATTCCAGGCGTCCCCAAAATATATGCATTTCAGCCAAGCCTTGTGATAGAGAATTCGCCATCACCACTCGAGTCGGATCGTGCACGTATTCAAGCGTCCCTGATATACATGCATCTCAACCGAGCTCGTGAGTGGTGCCACCATAGCTCCTATCGCTTTTCGCCGGGACGTCTGCCTAATCGCTAGGCTATGTCTTTCCGTCAGTATTGGAATCATAGTTCCCAAACAACAATATCAACACTGACCCCATCCTAAGGTCAAACCAAGTTGATGGTACGGGATTTTTCTACCCAAGCTCGCATCACTCCGATTTCTAAACATCGAGCATCGATTTCCTACGCACATCCCAATATTTCGTCGTACGGGGTCCGAGTCCTTTAGCAAAGCCATCCTACGATAATTCACATTCAACCAATACTCAACAAGAACGTATCACTCGTTCATCAAGCCATTTCACATAGTCTATCTCTTATCTCTTCGAACACGTTCGACATAATCCACCGCTAAATAACCATTCACATTTCATATTCCCTAAGTCATCTATTCCAATTCACGAAACCGATCACAAGGTCGTCTAGCTTAACCACGTGTTGCGCCCCGATCTCACGCGAGTCAGATTATCCGCGGTGGGCATGAATCACCATGCACGCTCCCGCGAGATAGTCATTCTCATCGGGACGTAACTCTTGTTTTGGTTTAGACTCATTCATTCTCGATACGCGGATTGGACCTACTCAATCCTCAAGTTCAATCGACAAGCACACCAATTCAATCTCGAGTCTAACTTCGTGTCAAGCCACAAGTCAAAGCACAATCTGTCGCACCGTACAAGTTCGACCACTCCCGCTGTATGAATCACCATACCAGCGCTCACGCAGAGTGATCGCCCTAATCGGTGTGACGCATGTGCGAGGCTGGAGTAGCGCTCGCATAAGACAAGAACATCAACATTGTGGTTGTCGACGAAGCAAATCCAAACATTCCAGTTTTCATCCAAGCCAAGTTCGATAGTTCGATCGTCATTCGTTCAACTTAGAA
Source organism: Iris pallida (assembly GCA_029216955.1). Classification (NCBI taxonomy): domain Eukaryota; kingdom Viridiplantae; phylum Streptophyta; class Magnoliopsida; order Asparagales; family Iridaceae; genus Iris; species Iris pallida. The sequence goes on from JANAVB010025198.1 coordinate 10,676,216, forward strand.
AGTCCTCGAGCCAAGTCTATCCTTTCCTCGACACATTTTTAATATTTCAAGTATAGCGTCCAACGGAACAATGACATTTGCACGACCGTCATTCGCCGAGTCGGAGTGCCCCCGAGTTATCGCATATCGATCTTTGATACGCCTCAATACCATCGACGATATGTGTAACCTGACGATCTTCCTTTGCAACCAATTTCGAGTCGTGCGTTGATGCTGTTGTCCGAGTTGGATATTCCTCAATTTTCTCAATACTCAAGATCAAGTTCAGTCGCTTTTCCTCAAGCTCGTTTCAAGATCATTATTCAAAACTCAAGTCGCATTTCAGTTGTATCAATCCGATATCGCACGTACGATCCTCTAAGTTTCCTCGATCAAGACCATTCATTTTCATTCATCGTTCCGAATCGTTTTCTAACTCGCATTGCTCATTCACAAGTTGTCCGAATGAAATGCTCGTTCGGGACATTCGAAGTCACGACCAACTAAGCGTGACGCATGCTAACGCTTTGCGCGATCGTATCGCCTTGCCGACATACTCGTAATCCTCAATATTCACTCGAACAATTTCCAAGACAAACCATACACCACTCGGACTCGAGCCACTCGACTAATCGTCGACACTCATTCTTATTCTTCTCCGAACCTATCACATACACCACTCGGATTCAAGCCATAAGATCTAGTCCTCAATCACGTTCACGTTATGCGCTAAGACATCCTTCAGATTCGTTCGACGAATCACTAGCGTAGTCGCTCGCGTCGTATCGACGCGCTAGGTCGATCGCACTATTCCTCAAAATCCAAATCAATCTTCCGTGTACGCCTAAGCGTTAGTCTGATAGCGTTCCTATTGATAGACACTCTAAGTGTATCTCCGTTCCTGACCGAACGATACTTGATATCGCTCGCAACTCGTTTGCACCAAGGGTCAAGGTGCGCGACGCGAAACACAACTTAGCACAAAAGGCCGTGTGCATAGCCATCCTGTGCGGACTACATTCTGAGTTTGCACGCTCAATTGCTAGGGTCAACGTTGGACTAATTAGGCATGCACGCGACTTGTTAACAGCAGCACATATTTTCTATCGCGTCAAGTTTGCAACGTTCGGCACAAAGGCCCTATCGACGTATTTGGCAACGGCCTACCGATGCGTTAGATTGAACGCTTGTACGAGCTTTCGAAAATATTTAGACTTATTGTATGGACATGCCGAGGGACATTTGAGAGAGAGCGCACCAACGATATCAACTTGCGGAAGCAACAGAGTTTTGCAGAAACAACGAGTTAAAGAATTCAATCGACGGTCCAAGGACGTAAAGCCGTGCTCTGATACCACTATGTCACGCCCCGCTCCCGTAGGAGCGATCGTCCTCGCTAAGGCGTGATGCCGCACGAGCCTAGATTGCGCTCGTGCAAGGCGGGTTCCATAACGGCCGATTTCAACGGCTGCGACGGGGTCGTCGCACAGAAGTCCCGAGCCGAGACATTGAATAATAGCAGCGGAATTTGAAGCAAACACATGAACACAAGTCATTCAAAGGAAACTCTTTTATTGATACTGAATACAAGGTTACATTTGTGGGCGCAAGGCCAAGATTACAATTCTCTCAAGCTCACTCAAGCTCACATTACAAGTCACTCAGCTCTCTCTCATCTCTCGATTACAAGCCTTGATCCAGCGGAAGCTTCGGAAGGCGATGTCCATACATTATGTCCTGTATAAGTCTTCAATCCACACGACCGCACGCTTCGACTCGCCAAGGAACTCCGTGCCTCGACGCATCCAAGCGAGCTCCGCGCCACGAGCTTCTACCTGTGCCTGCACATGTAAACTATGTGGGTGTCAGTACCACTGTACTGGTGGAGTGAGCTCCTCGCCCACCCATACAAAACCTACACGTTCATTTACTTTGTGCAGCTTAAAACCCTTTCTCTTGTCTTTCTAGTCTTGCCTTAGGTTCAGTTTTAGGACCCGCGCCTTGGCGCATCTTGTGTGTCAAAACCATCCCGTGCTGGTAAGGTCAACGTTAACTCATACTTTGCCTCTAGACCCCTTCTTGTGCCAACAACGTAACCTATCAGGTCGTGCTTGCCTTTCAGCTAAAATCAGAGACGCAACTACGCGGTAGTACCCAATTTCCTTACGACCGTGCTATAATTCCTTTGTGCCGTGCCTCGCATTTCGAGGCCGTGCCCAATAACTCACGTAACTTCAAGACAACTGCCCTATGGCCCTTCTTGACTTAACTCGAACCAGTTCAAGTCTAACTCATGTACTCTATCTAGCGACTTATCATTCGACGCCACATCCCGTGCCGAAACATGCTGCCTTCGTCGTTGCCCAATCTCAGGCCCAGACATTGTGTCTTTCTTTCTGCATACTACATACATATTCAATTCAACTCAATCCAAAGGCATACACGCGGTTAGCCGCTATCTGCCGACATCTATATGAACTTGGTCACTGGCTCCCAGAGCCATAGTGGACTCCTCTTTCTTTTATTAGACGGGCGTCCCTTTCAGCGTAAGGTAGCTAGCCCCGCTGCAAGTCCCCGCCTAACCCGTGCAAAGCACAGTTTATCTTTTGTTCCCCAATGCCCGCAACGGTCCCGTGGCCTCGGGCTTGCCGTGCGGGGGAACTTTCACCCTGTCGACAAGTTGCATGTTTCCCAATGCCCGCAGCGGTTCCGAGGCCTCGGGTTGCCGTGCGGGGAAACTCACTTTGTCGACAAGTTGTCCAATGACCATGCAAGACGCGATCGACACTTTCCAAATCTGAGTCCGCCACGACGACCTATAGACGCGGGCATCCTTCTTTCTTTTGAAACCGCCTCGACGACCTATAGTCGCGAGGCCTCGCCGACCTGTAGTCGCGAGCATAATCCTCTCTTGCCTCTTTCTCCAAACTCAATAAATCAACCGTGGCCCGTGTCTTAAAACACTAGGACCGTGCCATCGTGCCTCAATCTGACTTCTGTTCTACGTGACGTTATCGCCCAAGTCATACTTTATATGACGGGCCTTGGGATCGTGGGACTATTTAACCTGTCAACCGCAGAATGAGCGGGACATCACTTAGAATAACTTAGGTCGACCGGCATAACTTTGCCTAACTTACTCAGCCTACAACTTAACGAGCAAAGGCTGCGTCGAGCCTTGCTTCGAGGGAACGTGCCGTACACGTACTCACTTTGGACGACCAAGTCATTAGGGTGCTTAGACTTACGCCAGCAGTCATGCGACGCAACTTAACTCTTGGGCAAGCCAGGGCTATGCCAAGCCTTGGACGATGAGACCGTGCATGCTTATGAAGCATTTATGCGGGCGACGCCTATGACTTACGCTGCGATCATAACTTGCCTACTCAACCAACTTCCTTCTCCCAAGCCACGGGACGAAGGACCGAGTGTCATTTTCAAAGCACGTCGTGCACCAATTCTAAGCCGACCGTGGGACGTTTTCCATGTTCTAACTCGATTCAAACCGTCGGGATTATTCCCTTAGCTATGTGGATGCGTAGCTTTTATTATCAAGCCTAACTTGTGCAAGTTGAAAACACGATTTATTATGTGAAGGCAAAGATGAGGAGAGTTCACCGAAACTACCCCACCTGAGCGATGTCTTCAAACGGCCGTTACAAGGCCAAGTCCGAACGCCGTCGGCATTTCGATTCCTCCGATTGACTGAGCGGGACGGGGCACTACAACAGGCGCGAAGACTGGGCAGCAAGGGGGGGCGCGGCTCACCGGCGGTCGGAGCGCGGTGGCGCGCACGACGGTGGTTCTTCGGGCTCGGCGTCAGAAAGGTTAGTGGTGGTTTTTAGATATTAGGTTTTTATTTTTTTGGCTTTTCGTGGTGGTCCGGCGATCGCCGTGGGGGTGGTGATGGTTTGGGTGTGGTGATGGAGCGGTTGTTTGTACGACGGGGGTATCGAGGAGGAGTGGTCGATGCTGGTGGTGATGAAGGCCGATGATGGCTGGGGTTCGTGGCGACGGCGGGGTGCAGGAGCGGGTCTGGCATGGTGTGGCGTGGCTGATGATGGTGATGGAGTTGTGTGAGGGGAGGCCGGGGTGGCTGGCTTGGCCGGAGTGTGACGGTGATGGTGACGGTGGAGGCTGTGGCTGGGATTTGGTCGGGATTAGCCACGACGATGGTCGCAGTGGCGGTGATGGCCGTGAGACACTGGTGGCAGAGGTGGTGGCACGGGGTATGGGTTTTAGGTTAGGAATTGGATTATGTCGGGGTGTCCGACATGGGTTGGGTTGTTGTGTCGAGATCGTGTCCGACATGTGGACACGAAGAAGGTAAAAATGTATTTGTAATAGAAATAAAAATAGTGGAAGGGAAGGGGGGCACCGACACGATGCACAGCTTGGGTTGTAGAAATTTGGTGGATGAATAATGAATTGGAGGAGTACCTGCCTATTTATAGGATGTGGGAATTCCCAATTAGATATGGATTAGGATTAGTTTAAACCCAATTAGAATATTCAATCTAATAATTTAAATCACTTCAAGAAATTAAATCCCAGTCAAATCCAATTCCAAATACAAATCAATTTAAATCTAATTAAAAATCTTGGTTTAAAATCAATGGAATAAATTAAGTTTCAAATATTTAACCATATAAATAAATCCATAGGTTCAAATTAAGATTTTAAATCGCCACAATAATTTCGAAATACATTTTCCAAAATACTAATAATAATAATTTCGAAAATAATAAATCTTTTTGAATAATAAAATATTAATATTAATAATTTCGAAAATTACACTAATAAAATATTTATGCAATACATGTACGCACTAAAAATATTATTTATAATTAATAACTGTATAAACGAAAGCCTTTGTGTAAATAAAATAAATAAAATAATGCACTTGAAAATTTTGGTACGATAGCTAAATAATTATTATGTATAATATTTTGAAACCATAAAAATAGAAGAAAAGTATTTTTCAAAAATATGTACGCTCGCACATAATCGCACTCGTCGAGCAATTTCGAAAAAGAAAACAAAAGGTCGTGCACGACGTATAATACGTCTACACGACGTATATTACAAAAATTTTAAATCAGTACTAAATTTAATAAAAAAATAGTAGAAATTTTAGGGGTTTTACAATATATATATATATATATATATATATATATATATATATATATATATATATATATATATATATATATATATATATGGGTACATTACCACTATCATTCATACATATATATCTATAGATATATAGAGGTTGAGTGAATCATAGTGTATAGTGTACATAGGCAGGTAAGTGAACATGGTATAGTGCAACAATGTATAACATGGCAGCTAGTATAATATGAAAATGAAGAGTGTACATGTAAATAGTGTATGGTCAAGTGTTTACATAGTTGTGTCAAAATATTGTGAAGTGTCACATGGTTAAATGATGGCAGTGGCAGCATAGTATGGAAGGGGTTAGTGGTGTCAAAGCAATGAAGAGTGTTTGGTGTCTAGGCATAGTGTATATGTGAAGGGGGTTTATGAGTACATAGTGTATATGACAGTAATTCATTTCAAAAACTCGAAAACAGTGAGCATATACTCAAAACAACTAACCTAATACAAATTCCAGGTTTTGCATATGAACTCAGGTTATCAATATAACTATCCAAACTCAGATTTTATTTTAACCCAACTCATGTCAGTTTCATTCTCAGGTTTTAACACAAATCAAAACCAAATCATCACCCAGTTTACATTTTCAGTTGAAACCCAATCCCACATGAAACCCAGATAATAACATATCATCATATTTGAAAATCTACATTAAAAACTTTATTTAAACATTGAAAAGAACTCATGGAACAGTATCAACTGTTCACAGTGTCAGTGTTTATGAAATCGATATTACAACCTGAAATTGAATATTCGAAACCTAATTTAAACAATAATCAATAGTGTACAGGCATTGTGGCATATGATATGTGTCAGTAGGAATTGTCTCGTGTCCACATTGCTGGACACGAGAGTCAAATTTCAATTAAAACATAACATCAGTGAACATTCACTCAGCATCCTCGTGCGGTCGGTTCATGAAGAAATAGACACGACACAATCCACAGGATGACATGTGGTCGTGTCCACACTTAGACTAGGTCTAGGTGAACGTGTCTAGGTGTCTGTATCGTGTCCAACGTGCGTCGAGTCGCGTGTGTGTGTGTGCGTATCAGGGAGTGAAACCCAGACTGTGCGGTTCAATAAAAAATCAGTGCACGAAAGAATTTGTGTCCAACACGACACGAGGTCGAGAGTGGCTTGGGAGGTGACATGTCAGTCACTGCTCCGACCCTCTGACCAAGTGGCAGGCCGCTACGTGGCCTGTACAGCTCATACGTACAAATGCTGTGGCAGCAGGACAGTGAACCGAGCCTCGTGCTGTCGGTTCGTGTCCATTTTGGACACGGACACGGCTAAAAAACGTGCTCAGTGTGTATGATTCGTGATCAGCATGCCAAGGGCTACACAAATATGTAATTTATTTTAGAAAACATGCATAAAAGTTTCACAGTTGCATTTCATCAAACACGTATTTAAAAATACTGATACGTGTCCGATACGCATACTAAATGGACACGAGATCCTACCAAACTCACTCTACAGCTAGGGGACACCTAGATGGATGCAACTATGGAAAGAAATCAGGAATTCATTAGGGTTTGTAGTATTTTACCTATTGAGAGTTCAAACTCAATGAAAAGGCTCCTAAGTGAGTTGTTCCCTCCACAAGCTATGGCCAAATGCTCTTCAAATTCTTGCTAGCAAGCCTCCACTAGCCTCCTCTACTGAAATGAATCTCAATGCAAGAGAGTAGCCTCAATTTGGATTAAAAGGGAGAAATTGGGGAAGAACTGGTTAGGGTTTTTTTTGTAGGTGTTAAAAGAGGCAAGAACAAACATATGAGGATACTTATAGGGGGTTACTATGTTGTGGCTGGCCACAATAGAAATTAGGGTTAGGTTTAGATGTAGATGGGTGGCTAAGGCTTCTCCACATAAATTCAAGTCCAATCATTGGTCCAATTTAATCCTAAGGCTTCTTTCTACAAATATCTTAAGGGAAATATCTTACTACAATAATATCTAGATATTGTTAATCTTGTCACTTAGTAGGATATCCTAATCAAGATTCTAAGCTCAAGGCTAATCTAGATTAGGCTAAGATTCTAGGTCAAGTCTCAACTAAACAAATAGCACATATTTAATTAATAAAATTTTAAAATCACCAAAAAGTCAAAATGACCAAAATACCCTCAAGCCAAAAATGTTGTAGTGACACTCTCTCCAGGAAGTACTAGTAAATATAGGATCCCTATCTGATACTATGGTTCTTGGCATACCATATAACTTGAAACCCCATTTAAGAAAACTTGTGCAACTGTTGTGGCAGTATAAGGATGAGCAAGTGCAAATAGTAGTGTTAATTAATGTAAAATTTAATTAATGTAACATAGTAGTGTTAATATCTAAAATTAAATTTTTATTAAAAAAAGGGGAGCCCGGTCTTGATTAAGCTCCGCCTCTGTCTCTCATAGTAGTGTTAATTAATGTAACATAGTCCAATGCAAGACCTCTTCCAAATGTTATAGCCAAAATGTTAGAAAAACTACTAAACTAGATGTTTGATCTTACTTTCGTAGATGCCTTCCTTCTTCGCTTAGTTGCCATCAAATTTGTCTCAAGTCGGATCTGGTAGATCAATTGTATCCCTAGCAAAACAAATATTATATTTTATTTGTAACACCACTTACGACAACAAATGTTAGGAAAGATAAAATTACACGTACTGAAGAATTGTTTGGTCAATTGATTTTTTTTTTTTTTGCAACAAAAGTAGTTATAATTGGTGTTGCAGTCATTTTTTTTTTTTTTTAAATAGAATAGTTATTACAACTTTTGTTCAATAAATGTACCAATTACAACATACACTAGAATTGATACAAATATTAAACACAATTACATCAACAACACTAAATGTGTTAGCTCCAACTATTATATAAGTTTCTCATCTAAACTACCTTCTTAAATGCAGAAAGAAGAAAGAAATCCTTTGTCCTATACCAAGTCCAATATCAAAGTCAATACCTTGTATTTTGAAACTCTTATAAGTTGATTCATTCATACACATCAATTAAACATATAAACATCAAATTTATATCAATTTATATCTACTCCCTTGTCCCCATCATCAATGGACCATACAAAGGAACCATAAGAACTCAATCATCTCTCTCTCTCCACATCACTTTGGGATAACAATTCAAAACTAAGATCCCAAATCCCTCACTTCTCTGTCCTCCCACGAAAAAGGAAACCCTAAATAAAAGGAAAAAAAAAAGAGAAGAAAAAAGAAGGGGCGAAAAAGGAAATAAAAAGCTAATTTTGCTTCTTCTTACTATTTATATATGCTTGTGTCAAAGCCTCCATTGGCAAACATCTTCTTCCACTGGAATCCCACTCAAGGTACAAAATTACAATCCAAGCCCCTCCCACATTCCTTTTCTTTGCAGAAAAACCCCTTTTCTTTGTTTATATTGGACTCTTGCTCCTCCCAGGTTCTACTACAAGGCTCGGGCTCTCTTCTCGCTGCTGGAGGAGGAAGAGGAGGATGAAGTGGGAAGGAGTGGACGAAAAGCTCGCCAAGTTCGTCTCCGAAGCGAACCTCGACCAGGCGCCGGAGAGGAGGAGGGTTCGCGACGCTTTCAAGGATGTTCAGCTGGGAATCGATCATTGCTTGTTCAAAGTAACAATCTTTCTCTTGATTTTGATCATGTGTTGTCAAGATTAAATTTTTGATAGAAAGTTCGAATCTTTAGGACGTTTCAGCTCTAATTTTGATTAATTTTTTTTTGTTTGCAATTTGATTATATTTACTGAAATCAAAGTTATGGAATGTTATTGGTATGTCTAATTCCACCATTGTTATCAGGATTAAATTTTGGTAGAAAGTTTGGATCTTTAGGAAGTTTAAACCTATCCCCCCAACTTGTTTAAGTTTAATTTGCTGCTTGGGATTTGTTTGTTTAATGAAATTGTGGTTATGGATTAAACTACCATCACAAGAAAGGTACAAACATGTGATTTGGTTATGTTCAGGACATCGAAGTTATGGATTGATATTGTTACTTGTGACTCTGCCAGTGTTTTTCAAAATTAATTTTGTGTGGGAAGTTTGGATTTTTAGGGAGTTTTAACCCAACTCGCTACTTGTTTAATTGTGGCTTGGTTAAACTTGCTGCTTGATTTTGTTTGTTGAATGAAATTGTAGTTGGAACTACATTCACAAGAAAGGTTCTAAATTTCTTGTGATTTGGTTATATTTACTGAAATCTATATAAAGAAATGCTATTGGTACGTGTAATTCTATGATTGCTATCACATATTACTTCGCAGAAAACTTGAATTTTAGGGAGTTTGAAGTCGATCCTTTTCTTGTTTAGTTTGAATGAACTAGTTCTTTGTCTTGTTTTGAATGAAATTTATTGTTATAGGACTAAACTGCAACCACAAGAAATGTTCTAGCTTTGTTGTGATTGATTATATTTACTGAAATCAATGTTATGGAATGTCAGTGGTAGTTCTAATTCCACCAAGCATATCAAAATTGAACATCTAACAGAAAGTTTGAATCTTTATGAATGAGCCCATTCCAGTTCATTTTAAAGTGTAATTTGATTAAACATGTTCTTTGACTTATTTGTTGAATGAAGCTGAGATATGAGAGTAAATTGGTATGTGAGTCATACTATTTTATAGGCCCTGTTATTGACTTGGTTTAATTTTCACAAAAGCGAGGAAAAAGAATAACATAGTAAAATCCATCTTCAAAATGAGAATAGGTTGTTCGCAGAACTTCTGAAAAGTTTGAACAATTAGGACCATTTGTCATTGCAATTGATTTATTTAAAATGTGGGCAACAATTCTTGAGTAATCTGTTTACAGTTCACTTAATTTTACTATAAAGTTTTCTTGGCAAGTTTATAAGGGATTGGATTTATATGCACATTCTATATAAACAATTGAGGATTTTGTTTCTATTCGAAATATCATAATGGTGTCGGCTATGGAGCATAAAAAAGCTCCATAAAAGAATGGCTAATTTACATTTAAATATATTGTACTATCACATTTTTTGTTCTTAATACCTTGTACTATTTTTATATGCACGTAAATACCTTAAACTTTCTCTTTGCACTTAAATACCTTAATCAAAATTTTGCAATTTGATAAAAATGGTAGTTGTGAATATGATTTTGCCCCTCTTTGTTCAAAACCCTCCTACTAAGTACTAAATAATCTACCGACGACGACCCACCCCCATCATCACTCCTCGCCCCTTGTGTCTCCTACCTATTTTTGGGGCACCTCATGATCAATATTTGGGTACAACCCACTGACTCAAATGCCCATATATTCCATCCATTCGATTGACGGAGCCAAGATTAATCTATCCATGGGTAAGGGTTTTGTTGCTGACAAATGGAAGTGGGTAAAGGAAGAATTGTAATTCCTTCTTCAGCTAAAGAAGAAGATATATAGAAGATGAAGTAGCTTTGAAGAAGAAAGAATGGTACACTAGGATTAAAAGAGAGGTGAGGAGCCAGATCAGATCATGACTCTTAAAACACATTCTATCTAACATCTTCAATACCAATGAATAATGAGAGGAAAGCATACAAAGCAAGAGCAAGGCAGTCAAGTGGAAAGTAGAAACCAAATAGAAACTTCACATTTTTTTTTCTTGCAAGTGATGGGGAGGAGCTGAAGAGCATGGAAGAGCACTGAGGAGTCTTATATGTTGTTAGCACTTAGCAGAGCCATTACATTACAAAGGAGATATGGGCAGCAACAGTTGCGACCCACCCACTTGCCTGAGAGATGCATGTGCTTAGCACGGTCCACACTTGCCGGAGCAGTCACGGCCCTTCACCATCGTCTCCGTCCATGTAGAAAAAATAAGAATGTAATTTATTCTAAAAAGAGAAAGAAGTACTTTCAGGGGCAGGCAGTTAAGTGGGACGGGGGACTAACAGAGGGTTGTAAGTTGGCAAAGTGTTGACAGTTCATGGTTATTGAAGTATCTATAAGAATATTCTAGAGTAGTTAAAGGTAAAAGTTGTGCTAATTCAGGGTATTTAAGTGCAATTAGCCTAAAAGAATTGATATTTTTATATGACTATCTACCTGCTTGACTTCAAACCTATATGTCAGTGATTCCTAGCCAAAGTAGCTATGAGTATGAGAAGGTCATGCTATAAAACCTAGCGTCCAATTGGCGGTTAGGTAGACCTAAGTTTTCGCTATGCAGTTTAAGCAAATGCAGCCAGGGAAGCCTCCGAGTTCCCTATATTATGAAGAGAGACCAAGAGGTAGAAAGATACAATTTGCTGTACAGAATTGTATGCTGCAGACAATGCCTTTGCACCATGAATGATCTAGTATTTTAAGAACACATTATACCATACTCAAATCACCCAGTACCAGTTTGCGATCTAGTAATAACAACCGGATACCAATTTGTGATTCTTCTCTTGCTCCTGCCAGACCTTCTACGGCATTGGCAGTTATTCTAGTTATATGTCCATTTATGAAGGAGATTGCTGTTTTACCCAATTACAGGGTCCCCTGAAATATACAGATGATGAATGTAACCATTCCAGCTGTACAGGTTTATCATATTTGCCAAAATACTCTGTTCTAACTTCTAAGAATACTAGGCACATGCTCTTAAACAAAAGCAGATGAATATTGAGTCATTGTCTTGTGTGCTCCATATGCCAAGTTATGGAATTAAATAATTCTGGTTTTAAATTACAATGGCATGTGTCAACTCTTTACACACATCATTATATGATAGGCACTAATACTCTGATCCATTTCTCCCAAAAATAAAAATAAAAAGAACTCTAATCAATGAAACAAGCTGGTCAAAAATATAACAGTTCTAGTCGTGGTAAGCGAATTGTCGAACAATAGATTTATGAAAATACTTTTTTGACACCTTGCATCCATATGTGCCTACATGTGTGGCTCACTGACATGTGAGCCACACTTCCACACCTTGGCCTGGCTGCACATCACCAGGCCCACCTGTCAGCGAGCCACATGTGCAGGTGCGTTTGCACGAGAGGCATCTACAAAGTGTTTGCTTAGTTTTATCACTCTAGAAACCTATATTATCATGAATCTCTGATGATAGCATGACGCCTGAGCAGGCAGTTGGGTGTTCTAATCACAGGTGGGAGTTAATTCTTTCTTGGTGCTGATTCATATTTATCAGCTGTAATATTTTCTGGTTCGAGTTATTTAACTATTTGTGTCTTCTTTTGGTTCCCTTTATGAATTGTAGTGTACTCAGTGGTATTTGCAAGATCACACCCATAACTTCTGTATTGATTATGTATCAGGAAATATCATTTTGTCTATTTGGTTCTCTATTGTCTATTATTTCCTCCCTTTCTGTTTGTTTTTGTCGGTGATTTTAGTAATATTTGTCATATATGGATTATATATCGTATGCTTAAGATCTTATCATTTCTTCTATAATAGTATATTGAATGGACATTCCTTTTGTGGTCATTACAGGCACAATATACCGGGGTTGAAATAAGAGAGGTAAGGACTCCTGCTCAGTTTCTATTACCCATTTATACTAAACTTGTCCATTACTTAAATTTGAGAAATTTATGTCACATGCTGGACAAGTTCCATGCTTTTTGGAGCTTTATGCTTTTATTCACAATAGACCAGCACACTAAATGCTTTTAAGCTTTTATGACCCAAAGCTAATGCGATGAAAAATCATACGGTTAAGTAAACTCGTTACTTTTGCTAATAGTCTTCTAAACTTGGGTCTCCTTCACTGTGGGGTATTAATGAGCCAAGCACAGGCCCAGGAAATGCTTTTTTTTAAAAAAATTGACAAAAGCGGAGTTCTGCTTGAAATAAAGCAAAATAATAGGAAGCCTGCCCATCAAAAACCCTGTATAACAGAGGCTATAATATATGAAGTTTGACTAATTGGAAGCCCCATTAAGCTAGCATCTTATAAATGTTGTACGTCACTAGAATCCTTGTATTAACCATTATCGTTTGCTTTATTTTCTTCTTTCAATATAATTTTCTCACTTAAGATATTTATTTATAGTCGTATGAAGTGAATAAAAGAGGTGCGGAAATCTTCTCTAAATGTTGGCTTCCAGGAAATACTCCAATAAAGGCATTGGTTTGTTTCTGTCATGGTTACGGAGATACCTGTACATTTTTCTTCGAAGGTATTTGCTGCTATCTAAGAGTATTCTTTGATTAGCCAGAAATGTTGACCACATTCATGAGTTGTGTAAATTTCTAAATTACTCGTATGTTTTCCTTAGGAATTGCAAAGAAAATTGCATCATCTGGATATGGAGTTTTTGCTATGGACTACCCAGGCTTCGGGCTTTCAGATGGTCTTCATGGATATATACCAAGCTTTGACAGTCTTGTTGACGATGTAATTGAGCATTACTCCAAAATCAAAGGTGTGTATGCCACTTACCATGATGTCTTTTACCACTTTTACGCTGTATTATATTATCTCAATAACATCGGACATCTGTTTCTGCTTGCTTCCTTCAAAAAGACCTACACAGGCCACACTTGTAATATTTGCTGTGAATATTGATAAGTGGCTGTCAGCCTTATTGAGAAAGGATAAAAGCTAAATAAGCATAATCCTTGTGAGAAGAATTCAACTTCACCATCACTGTTATCCAATTTTTAGTTTGTATTAGTGCCTTTTAAACAGTTACCACTTTGTCTGGAATTTTTTCTGTCTATCGCTCTCTGTATCTTTTAGAACCTTCAGCTTCGTTTCAGGATACCATCTTGACACCATACATAAATGGATATTAGTCCAGAATTCTCATCTGAAGCCCATTGCTAAGTTTCAGAAAAGTGATATGCAAAGAGTTTTTTCTTTTTCTTTTTTCTTTTTTTTGTAAAATCAATAGACATTTATGTTTAAAGAAATATTTGTCTTTAACTATTTTATCCTTTGCTCAAGTCTATTTTTCAAAGAGTTACCATTGAAGTTCAATCTTAGATCGATTGCTCTACAATTCACTTAGTGGTACATTCTCTGAGGGTTTTCACGTCTTGTCATTGTGACTAGTGCTCTAATTTGTAATCAAGAAACTCCAATAACATAATAGAAGCTTGGGAAACATTAAACCAGACAACATGTAGCTTGGAGGACAATATTATGAACAAGTTATACGAGATTTGATGGGTAACGTTGATTCAAATTGCCATGTAAAGAGAAAAGACTTGAAATTAATTTCTTTCAATTATGAAGATTTCAATTACTTTCTTCATAACCATATAATTGGCCTTGCATATATATTGTTATAAAGGGATTTTATAAGACACTTATCTTGTGTCATGTTTGTCTGGGAAGATTCATATTTCCTATTATACTCTTCATGTCTACCCACCAGTACTTACACCTGTTATTATAGACATCCACTTGTTGTTTTGAAAGGTTTTTTTATAGGACACCTTATGGCGTATTTCTCTAGAAATATGTCTATAAGCCCACCAGCACTTACACCTATTATTATTAACATTACACTTTTTCAACCATGTAAATATTGATACTAGAATCATGAAAAGGCTCTTTTTGCAAACAGTCTTCCTATACCAAATTTGATTCATCACTTCGCGATTCAGATGAAATATTGAGGGTATTGCAATGTCATCTTGTTAGTGAGTTATTGTGAAGTGAATAAATATAAATTTATAGGATGTGGGTGAAGTGGTGAAAAACAGGTTGCAAAGGCTATAAGAAAAGAAAGAATTTGATCATGAACTAGTGTTCAAGGCTGCCTTTAGGGTTAGGGTTAAGACCAGGGCCTGTATGCTGAGTGTAATCTTTATACATGTGACACACTTTACATGGAAAGGCCACCTAATGGGCATGCACATTGACACCTATTGGTGATTGTTTGGAGTGAAATATATGCTTAATAGCTTGTAGGCTATATAACAAAAGGGGATCGAAGAGAAAGTCTTATAAGATATAAGGGCCGTATATGTTTTGTAACAGCCGGGTTGCAAATCCTTGTTGTTCAATAGTAGAATATTGGTAGAGCGGATGTATCTGCATTGTTGGACAGAGTAGATATATGGAGAAATACAAGTAATCAAACTAGCAGTAGTAAAATATTTCTGAGGTATTATATATAACAATATCTCAGCATATGCTAAAGGTAAATTGGTCATATATGCTGTTCATCCACCTAAAGACGAAGAGAGTAATCAGGACACAAATTTTATTTGCTGTTCAGTCTTGATTACTCCAGAATTGCTATCCATGAACCTTGACTGAACATTCATCCTCGAATGCTTGTAAATCATGTTGACTTGTTTTTTTGGTTTGTTACATTAGTTTTGTTACCTTCTCATGAATAATGCCCTTTTCAATCTTATTAGATTAGGCTTCTCATGATCTTAGTTACTAGTTTATAGTAGTTGATATTGTTTATTGTTAATTTAATTATTATAGACATTTGGCTGGAGCTTTGTTTTGAACCTTAGAACTGAACTGCTGATTGGTTGAACAGCTTATTAAACGGTGCTTTCCTTATATGGTTATGTCTATTTATAGTAAGTTTGCGAGGTGGTATTGGGTGAATTACTTTAGATATTTGGCTGGGCGCTTTGTTTTAAACCTGAGAACCAGACTGCTGATTACTGAGTTGGTTGCACAAATTTTTAGAAGGCGTCTTTGACATATGGTTACGCTTATTGGTAAAAACTGTGTTGTTATTGCTGCAAACTAGTATCTTATTGTAAATTTAGCCTATTAGTTCTTTGAAATGATTATTTAGAACTTGGTTTGCATCACCATTGTGAATCACAGCAGATATTTATTGACCTGGATCCGTATGAGCCAGAAAGATAACTACTCTATATAAGTGGGAACAGGGGTACAGGTTGATAACATAGAATTGAAATAGCTTGTTGCCTTTGTGATTATAGGCTTCGCAATTCCAAGTTTGTGGTTTTTTCTAGCATGTTTAGTTCTGAGTATTGGGGCTATTGGGATCAAGACCAAATTCCAATTCACAAGATGTCAAAAGATGATTGGAAACTAAAAGTAACAGGAAATTGTTAAAATTAATGGACCAATTTTTGGCAGTTATTACTTCTTTTTAGGCTAGCCTATATTATTTAGAATCTTAGATGCCAGTTTGGAGGATAGTTGTAGGCCACTGGAGGAAATATTATGGTTAAGAATATGATCAAAGGATGCCAACCCTTGGAAGGTTGTTGGACAGGGAATAAGAATGGAACACTTATATGCAAAATGGAGCAATTCAAAGAAGAAAAATAGCAATGTCAGTGCTAGGCCAGGGCATAGTCAAGTCCAGCCGCATACATTAGTAGAATACACCAGATAAGTTTTTTAGACTAATGGGTTACTCCTGATTTACCTGGGAGAAGGTGCACTCTATACATAACACACGTGCATACATATGTGCACAGGCAAAAGTGTGAAATCAAAAGACCAGTGGGATGATCCAGACAAAATCTGAGTTTTCAAACCTTACCTATGGTCATAATCAACAAGGTACTAACAGGCATGGCAGTCTGGTCTGTGTTAAAGTTTAATCAAGAAACTTCCATATTGTGGTTTTGTAAACACAGTCAAGAACTAGAAAACTACTGAATTACAATTATAAAAATAACCTTAAACTCAGATTTACATATGCAGAAAATAAAGGAATACGATGGTCTAGTGTCGTAATTGATTGAAAAATATAAACCGATTTGCTCTATAATCCCCATGTTTATACTCACATTCACAAGTTCACTTCCTTGAACTGACAAACCAAGCAAACATAGATAAAGTAACATATCAAATCAGAAATTCCTTAGTCCATTATAGCTCCCAGCTTGCATAACGAGATTACACGGAGGGCAATAGTGTTAACCATCAACTCCGAAAATGTGGACCGTGTTGTCTCAGACACGTATTGCACACAACCGGACACTCCAAAATACACTAGGACACACCAAAATAGGTGGTGTATCCGTTTGGCCATGTCCTTATTGTGTTGTGCCTTCCCGTTCAACATAGTTTGGTAGTGTTTTCATGTTGTGTATGAAATGAAATACATGTTTGATACTTTGATCATCTAATTGGAAATGTAGTTACTGATATGTTTCAACTTATTGTGGTTCCTTTTAACACATATAGCCTATGACAGCATATATGGTTAACTTAAGGCATCAGTAAACCAATGCTTCCTATTCCCTTGATTGTATTGGAGGCAGTGTTACAGGTAAATATGCGGATCGGACTTGCAAGTTTATCATCATTATGGAAACATTGGAAAGACACTTGATAATCTGATAAGAGTGATTATTTCTTGGAACTTGTTTAGGCTGAAAGTAACAATAGTAGACTTCTATAAGGTCATAATTCACACTAATTTGTTTTTTTGGTACTCTGAATGGTAGAGAATCCTGAATACCAAGGCCTACCAAGCTTTTATTTGGACAATCCCTGGGTGGAGCAGTTGCTTTGAAGGTACACTTCAAGCAGCCTAATGCTTGGAATGGTGCAGTTCTAGTTGCACCCATGTGTAAGGTAATTAGTCTTGAATTATTCATGTAGTGGTCTTATTATTAGCCTGCATAGTTCGTACTTGTAAATAATGAGCGATTTTCGGTAGATTGCAGAAGATGTTGTTCCACCTTGGCCTCTTCAGCAAATCCTCATTTGTATGGCAAAAGTTCTCCCCAGGGGGAAGTTGGTTCCTCAAAAGGATTTAGCTGAGATGGCATTCAAAGAGCCGAAGAAAAGAGATCAGGTTGGTTTCTGCGTTCTTTATGAACTTCCTGCTATGTCCATCTTTTCAAGATATGTTACATACAGTCCGTGTCAAGCATGTCATATGTGGTTATTACATTGTAGGTCACCCAGTTTATGTAATTTGCATAGTTCATATTGTACTCCAATTATCTCACTCTTCATTAACTGTAATTAATCAGCTTCTAGACTTATGTAAGCTTATAGCATATCGACATTGGTGACATGTGCTCTTTGTTTGATGCAGTGCTGTTATAATGTGATTGCTTACAAAGATAAACCTCGTCTCAAAACAGCAGTCGAGCTGCTTAGAACTACACAAGAGATAGAGCAGCAATTGAACAAGGTATGGGAGTTGTTAGGCTTTATGCAATCTTTCAGAGTTTAGTCAATTTGGTCACAGATATAGGAGTCATGTGCATGAGAAATTTGAATATTCTAAAATACAATTTTAATATATTTTTAAAATATTTTAAAATCAAAATAGAAAAAAAGCCTCTCTCATCTTTCTCTCCACTGGTGCGCTAACCCTGTCCTGCCACCCTCTCTTTCAATCTCAACTGTCTCTCTCCTGCCTGCCCCATCTCCCACCTCCCTCTCTCCTTCCCCTCTCCCTCCCCCTTTCATTTTGCTGGCGGCAGCAAAATGATGACTGACGATATGTCCCTTCCCTGTGGTACCCCTCCTTTGCCAGTGAAGCAAGAAAACAAAGAGCCAAAGAGGGTTGCAATGTTTTTTAGTTGGCACTGTCATCTCCCGGTGGCTTGGGTAGGATACAGATCTTGAGAATCTCCTAGCTTTTAAGTGTCATTCTTGCAGTACTTCCTGCATATATAAATTTAAGTTGTAGAATTATGTGATTGGCAGTGTCATCTCTTGTCTGCTTGTTGATATAGAGCACTTCCCTTTTATTTTCAGGTTTCTCTTCCTTTATTAATTCTTCATGGTAAGGCTGATATCGTGACGGATCCTTCAGTGAGCAAGGCTCTGTATGAGAAGGCAAGCAGCTCGGACAAGAAGCTACGCCTTTACATGGATGCATGCCATTCACTTCTTGAAGGCGAGCCGGACGAGATGATATTTCAGGTTCTTGGTGACATCATCTCTTGGCTGGATGAACACAGCACCAAAGAAGCTTCTTCCTGAACAAGTCCTAATAACCTCCTTTTACCTTTTTCTTACTTGCACTCCATATACCTAGTACCAGAAAATGATTCATGTAATATCAGTTTATTTGTGTTTATTATATAACAGCTGTCCTATTATTCCGCAGCACTAATGGCCTAAACTCCCTTTGATATGTATATTTAATTTAGTCTCCCTCTCTCTCTCTCTCTCTCTCTCTCTCTGTGTGTGTGTGTGTGTGTGTGTGTGTGTGTGTGTGTGTGTGTGTGTGTAACTGTTATTCAAAGGTTCTACAGTGCATGGGTGTGTAGGCTACTTGTTTGAAAGGTGCTAATTCTGATACAATAGCAGTGATGGATCCTCAATGTTCTTTCTTCGCCCTTGGCGTGATGGATGAATGGATGGAGGGTTAGATGGACGTTGGTAATGGCTAGCTGTATTCTTGAAACAATTCTTTTACAATTGTGAATTTGCATTTATACAATGTCGAGACGCTATTGGTTGACTGTATTCTTGAAACAATTCTTTTATTCAGATATAAGAATCAAGTTCGATGATCCGGAGTCCGGCAGGAGCCTTGTCGTCCTCGACCGTTGGATCAAGCGGACGCGCGGCGGACCCTTCCATCCGATGGTGCGGGAGGGACGGGACTTTGGCAAAACTTTTGCGCTATATATATATATATATATATATATATATATATATATATATAAAAAGATTCTTTGTATATGTGTTTATATTTTAATTAGGATTTATATAAATATATGTGTAGGTAGTTAGATAATATCATATCGTTAAACCATTAGTTAGGAAATTTTTTTCTTGATTTTTAATTGTACCGGCCTATTTAGACTATTTTTTAATTATGTTTAAAAGTTAATTTTGAAATTGTTTACTTCCATATTTTTCTATTAGTTAATTGAGGATATAAAATACAGCTTAGACGGCTCATTTTAGAACTGTTTTGAAGCCATTTTATTATGTACTAGTAAAAGCACGTGCGCTACACATACAATATTGTTTCTTGAAACAATTCTTGAAACAATTCTTTTATTCAGATATAAGAATCAAGTTGATACAAATAAACTTATATGTTCTTCTCCATCATTAGTGAATAAATGAATAGGTACATACATAGAGCTTATGTGCTTCAGTGCTTGACGCTTCAGTGCTGCACTTATAATATATGAACTTGGTAATATTTTTCTATGACCATTAATTGCTTGCTGCTTTCTGATTTCTTTGGCTTCTTTCTGATGACAATGAATTTCTTAAATAAGACTTTAATAATTTCAACTATTCACTTGAGTTGAGATCCTACGGATCCAAATTAGTTTGCTCATTTGCTTGTTCAGAAGATGGCTTATTAGATAGACAATATATACGTGTCAGTTCTTTAGTTCTAGTAGTGGCTAGTAGGTGAAGACAAACCATAGTGCGGGTTCGATGATCCGGAGTCCCGCAGGAGTCCTGTAGTCCTCGACCGTTGGATCAAGCAGACATGCGGCGGACCCTCCCAACCGATGGTGCGGGAGGGACAAGACTTTGGCGGAACTTTTGCGCTATATATATATATATATAATATATATATATATATATATATATATATATATATATATAATATATATATATATATATATATATATATATATATATATATATTTTCTTTGTATATGTGTTTATATTTTAATTAGGATTTATATAAATATATGTGTAGGTAGTTAGATAATATCATATCGTTAAACCATTTGTTAGGAATTTTTTTTCTTGATTTTTAATTGTACCGGCTTATTTAGACTAGTTTTAATTATGATTAAAAGTTAATTTTGAAATTGTTTACTTCCATATTTTTCTTTTAGTTAATTGAGGATATAAAATACAGCTTAGACGGCTCATTTTAGAACCGTTTTGAAGCCATTTTATTATGTACTAGTAAAAGCACGTGCGTTACATGTACAATATTGTTTCTTCTTTTAATCTTATCAAAATATAATTTAATTTTTTAAATTTAAATTAAGATTTGTTTTATATATATATATATATATATATATATATATATATATATATATATATATATGAAAAATTCTACAATACATCCGCTGGAAATGGATGTATCGATACATCCGAAATCTGGACCGTTGGATGTTAATCCAACGGTTCAGGTTTAATTCAGATAAAATAATACAGGAGACATCATTTAATGCTGATTTAGACTTTTGACCTGTTGGTAACTTACTTTAGCAGGTCATTCTTCACTTTAATTTTTTCAATGAACACCCTAAATTAACTCATATTTACTCTCTCAAAAGTCCATCCAATTTAATCTGAATCTTTTTTTTGGTTACAGGCTATGGTAGTCGTGGTGGTGCTGGGTGGTGGTGGAAAGAGAAACGGAGATGAAGAAGGAAATAAGAAACGGTTCGGATCGCGTCGAACGTCGTCGAGCACCCCTAGAACAACGAGGAGTACCAGCTGCGCCGAGAAGAATCGGTCTGCTTCGCGTCGGACGTCGTCGAGGCCTCCTCGAACAAGGAGAAGTACCAGCGGCGCCGCTCTAATTTTACTGCCCATGCCATTGTCTGAAATTTTAATTTTCATTTAACAATTTAATATTTTGTTAATAAAGCTACATGTCATGGTGGTGTGGTGAACTGAGGAACCTGCTTCTGAGGTCGGGCGGATTATTTTTTAACTTTTCTAAAGATAATATTTTCGAGAGAATATTTTTTGGACAGAGAATGGCCATTCTCTTTGCTTTTAACACTGAGAATGCCCATTCTCTTGCTTTTAATACGGCGAATGGACGGAGAATGGTACATTTAGGACGGAGAATACGACGAATGGCCATTCTCTTTGCTTTTAATATGGCGAATGGACGGTGAATACGGCGAATGGACGGTGAATACGACAATGGACGGAGAATGGCCATTCTCTTTGCTTTTAATATGGCGAATGGACGGTGAATACGGCGAATGGACGGAGAATGGCCATTCTCTTTGCTTTTAATACGGCGAATGGACGGAGAATGGTACATTTAGGACGGAGAATACGGCGAATGGCCATTCTCTTTGCTTTTAATACGGCGAATGGACGGTGAATACGGCGAATGGACGGAGAATGGCCATTCTCTTTGCTTTTAACACGGAGAATGGCCATTCTCTTTGCTTTTAATACGGCGAATGGACGGAGAATGGTACATTTAGGACGGAGAATGGTACATTTAGGAAGCCGACAAAAGCTCGTTCTCTCAAATCTCTTCTTTGTGTTCCAAGGAGGACACAATCCCTAATTTTAGTTATTGCTTAGCAGAGTCTGCTTAGTTTGTTGTAAAATTGTGGTGTTGCTTCTGTGACACTTTCATCTTTAATCTCATGTTTTCTATGAATATGTGTTCTGTTTGATTTTGATTTAGTAATCTTTCCGTAATTAGTTTTTTTGTTTCATCTAACAATTTAATATTTTTGTTATAAATCTACAGGGCATGGTGGTGGTGGAAGGAGAAACGGAGATGAAGAAGAAAAGAAGAAGAAGTTCCTGTTCGCGGCGGACTTCGTCGAGTTCCTCAATCAAGCGGAATTAAACCTCTTATAGAGTTCCTTAATTGAAGTTGATCACGATAACCTTTTGTAATTTTCAAACAGATAGTAGAATCTTCCTCGAGCCCTCCTCAATCAAACGGCTAGTAGAATCTTCCTCGAGCCCTCCTTAATCAAACGGCTAGTAGATTGTTTGCTAGTCTCGAAATTTATTTGTCTTTCCATCTTCCTCACTTTTTGTACTTCTCTCTTGCTATATATACAATAGTTTTCTTGTTTCATAGTACTATTATTCATTCTGAAATACATAGAATAGTTTTCTGAAATACAATAGTTTTCTTGTTCTCAAGATGTCTACTCGTGTGGGGAAAAATGTAGAAGGCGTAGAAGATTGGATGCCAAATCCAAATGAAACTTTCATTCCGCGTTTGTTGCGCAAGATTAAAGAACATCTGTCGACGATTTCAGCTGATGTTGCAAAGATAAAATTGAACAAATGAAGTTATCTCGGCGTTTGGAGAAGATTGAAGAATCTCCAGCTTTGAATGAGGCATCTTCATCTGGAGCATTTAATAATGTGAATGTGGTTTCCGTTGTATCTTCTTCCGAAGAGGAGGACGTGGATCTACAGTCTCGTAGTAAAGCATTGGACCGATTTCTCGCATTGGACGCTATAGAAGAAGAAGAAACTGACTTTAGCAGTCCTTCTAAAAGAATGCGTAGAAATTTACATCCGGTCACACCATCCAAAAATTTAATAAGGGGTTCAACCTCGAAGCCTAGCAATTGTACTAGTGTTTCTTCGAGATATTACGACTATATTTTTGCAGATGATAGACCTGACGAGTAAGTAATA
This sequence comes from Iris pallida, assembly GCA_029216955.1. Taxonomy (NCBI): domain Eukaryota; kingdom Viridiplantae; phylum Streptophyta; class Magnoliopsida; order Asparagales; family Iridaceae; genus Iris; species Iris pallida. The sequence goes on from JANAVB010025198.1 coordinate 10,699,629, forward strand.
TGAGTTTTGATTTAATTCCAACAATTTTTTCTCCTAATTTATTCGTTTCTTTTCTTAGAGAAATAATATCATCTTGCAACAAATCTATGTGTCTCGGTGGGATATGAAGACCTTAGCTCCTTTAACGAAAATTACCAATGGGGTATGTATAGATAGTATATTTCTTCTTAGATGCCATCTATGTTTACTTCGATTCCATCGTTGACATTTTAATGATTTATTCAGATTGTAGATATTGTCTCTGCTCTTCTCACCACGGAGGAACGGAAAAGAACCTCCAATAAAGCTAATATATGATTTTTACCAATAAGGATGTCGGTGAGTGAGCATTTTATTCTTCAATGCATATGCATTAACAATTTTCTCGTTTGTTTGTCCTTCGTAATGTATTAATTGATGTGTATGTAGAAAGCCACGTTACCTCCATCCGTCAAAAAGCCTCATGAATTATGGAAGAAGTTTAAATATTTTAGGATTACATAGGATCTTTAAGCACTTGTAAAGAGGTATTAATGTATTTATGTTTAATTATTAATCCTAATTTTCTGAAAATTTACTAATTGTTTTACCTAATTATCCTGATTCAGATATACATACCCATTCATTTGGGCGAATACTATAATCTTTCAAGAGTTCTGGTTAAAAAAAGGACTGTTGAAATTTGGGACTCACTTGCATCTAAAGATGATCCGATTCAAAGCAGAACAGTTATAAAAGAAATAGTAAGCTCATATTCATCAATTTTTATGAATTGGGTACAAGATACGCGGTATACTAATACATATTGTATTTTGGTAATTGTAGCTTTCAAATTTGGATATCTTTCTCGAAGAAGAGATTTTGAAGCTGAGAGATGCTAGGTTCAGCTTTTCTACTTTTGCAATAAAACGTCCTTCTTATGTTCCCCGCCAAGGCAATTTAGTTGATTGTGGAATTTTTGTAATTGCATTCATGAAAGACCGATGTAGCCTGGACTACCGTTCTATCGATGTAAGTATAAAAATATGTCGTCAAAAACTTCAACTTTTTAGAGCAATATTTTTGATGTTAGTTTGTTATATGCAGTTTGATGCGGAAAAGGAAAGTCGCAAAGTTGCTAAATGGATTACAACTTCAGAGCACAATGAAGAGCTAAAAAAGAAGTCCAATTTGATTGAATATGGAAGATGATGATTTTTTTTTCTTCTTCTTTTATATCTAATGTATGGAAACCCCTAATGTATTATGTTCATTTGTTTTGTTGAGTTGTAATGACATTTTTGCCAAACGGCTTCAATTCTTTTTGATTAAGCAGAATCATTTCTGTCCTTCAAATTAATATAATTAAGCAGAAAGGAGTCTTTTGCCCTTCCATCGAATGATATTTTTGCCCTTCTAATTAATTCAAAACACCCCCGAATCCTTTTATTAAAAAAGAAAAACCGTTTCGGAGCTTCCTCTTCTTCCATAATCCACTCTGTACTCAAACCTAGGTCATTCTCCTCCAAAATCTTCAAACCTTCCTCCCCATTCGCATATTCACACCATGTCGACATCAGCGGCAGAATCATCACCGCAGCATCACCATTAGAGAAGATGTACCAGTTACAGAAAATCCAAAAGCGATAGACGGAGAACAACGGAACCCCTATTCTAAGAAAGTTGCACAAAGGAAAAAGGAAAAAAGCTGCTAAACAAAAAGAAGTGCAAAAAGAAGTACAAACAGAAGGTATAACTTTGATTTATGTTCGCAAATTCTGTATATATTACAAGGAAAATGACATTCTCCGTCATAAAACGCATTTGAATGTTAAATTCTATTCGCCGTTTAATTTGGAACGGAGAATAGAATTCTCCGTCTAACTTGAAACGGAGAATGCCGTTCCCAGTGTTAAAACCCATAAGAATGGCCATTCTCCGACCTAATTTTTGTTTTTTGTTTTGCAGAAAGAAAATCTGTCAGGAATAAGGATTCAAGACTTTTTCGTTCTACCTTCAAGCCAATGCTAAATCTTATGGAGGAGGTCAATCGAGATGTTGGCCGTTTACCTGAGCTAGTTATTGGTTCCTTGAAGAATACTGGTTTCTGAAATTTTGTCGAGATTTTCTACCAAAATAGAGTCCACGTCTCCGAAGTGGCCAAGGTAACGGAAGGGCTTGAGAATTTAATTACAAGTTACACAGAAGAAAAAGATGGCGTCGGGTGCTTTGAATTGAGCACCACTGTTAAAATTGCGCCAAGCGTCAAGGATATGGCAGTCATATTCGGTCTACCGCTGAATGAAGAAAGCGTTGATGATATTTCTTACAGAAGATTGATAAAGGAAAACAACAGCAGCCCACACCACCAGCATCATTGAGCCTGTGTAGAGATCATTTACAAGATTGCTGGCTAATACTAAGGGCAAACACTCAGAAGTCACGAATAAGGAAGTGAGAGACAAGTTCTTTGAATTGTTACGACGGCTTCGTGGCGGAGATAACGCTGTTAATCCAGATGATTTAGCAAAGCTAATAATCTTCCACTTGTGCCAAACAGTATTCTTCACAAAGTCTGACGGTTCAAATTTATCGTACAGATTCTTGGCCTTGGTAGACAGTGTGGACGTCATCAACAGTATATGCTGGCCAAGGTTAATCCTGGCATATGTAATGGATAGCATAAAGAGGAGTAGAAGCAAAACTGAACAGGGGATTACTCAATGGCTTTCCATAAATGGAAGGTTGCATAATATACTTCCTCTATTGGTTTGCAGAACATAGTAAATTTGTGAAAAGGAAGTTCGCCCCAATTCCTGATTATCCAAGATTTTTCACATGGAATGGGTACGAAATCTCAAACTTCCTCAAGGCCGAATATCACAACAAAATGAGATCGAAGATGATATTGGAAGATCTGGTTATACCTGTTGGGGAAGAAGAAGGGCACAAAGAAGATGAGCCACCTATAGAAGAAGTTGAAAAAGAGAGAGAGGAAGAACACCAAGAAGCAGGTAGGGATAATTTTGATGAACAACGGATACCACAGCATCATGAAATGGGCGCTGTGATGGACGACTCAGCAAAGGAATTAGAGGATTTGAGAAGACATCATTCTGATATTCTTGCGCAGAATGAAGAACTCAAGAAAAGTTAAAAGAGATGGAGGCACAAGGAGCGCAGTTACGTGCAGCCAACTTTGAGAATGCCATACTCAAAGAAAAGCTGAAAGAGCTCGAGGCAGAAGAAGAGCAACAACGTGCAGTCAACGTTGTGATGGAGGGCTCTGTGTATGAACTGGAGGATTTGAGAAGACATCATTCTGATATTCTTGCACAGAATGAAGAACTCAAAGAAAATTTAAAAGGGATGGAGGCACAAGGAGCGCAGTTACGTGCAACCAACCTTGAGAACGAGAAACTCAAAGAAAAGCTGAAAGAGCTCGAGGCACAAGAAGCACAACAACGTGCAGTCAATGTTGTGATGGAGGGCTCTGTGCATGAACTGGAGGATTTGAGACAGCAAAATTCTGTTCTTAAATCAGATCTACATGTACAAGGTAAAATCTTTTCTATTTCAAATTTCTGATTTGTAATCTTCCAGGAGAATGACTATTCTCCGTGTACTATAACACGGAGAATAGTCATTCTCCGTGTTATTTGAAACGGATAATTGCTATTCCCTATCATTTCGATACTGGAAAGGTTATTCTTCGTGTAATTCCAAACGGAGAATTCTATTCTCCGTATTATATTACACGGATAATGTCATTCTCCGTGTTAGGTTCACATCATACATTTCATTGTTGTTTGTTTTATTTCAGTGCGAACAACCAAACAACTCAGAGAAACAAATGAAAGGCTCGTTGAGGAGAAAATGGAGCTTCAAAATAAAGTTGAATCGTTTAATATTGAAGCCAATGAAAAGGATGGAAAAATTAAAGATCTCGAAGCCATGGTTGTAGTACTTCAGAGTGAGGAGTTTCAAGTAGCTGCTGAACTTGCTGCTCGAAGAGAAGTCAGAAGAAGAGGAGGATCGGGGGAAAGAGGTTAATAAAAAGCAATACAGTTGGAGAGGCTAATAAAAAGCGGAAGGTTAATGCCGCTCCGAAATCCCGAGAAGACGCCAAAATGGCTGAATTAAAGAAGAACCACGTCATACTAAGGGAATGCGATGAACTCTTACTTTGGAAATATGCGGATGAAGAGCTGAAGAAACAATACATCGACATCGTAATTCCCAGAAAGAATTCTCCAAAGTATGTATTCTGAACCCTTTTTTTCGTTCGTTTTTTCTAGACTTTTTTCACAATTATGTAATGAGAATCTATCTTTATTAATTTAATCTAAACTAAATTTATGTGCAGTGATATAGTATACGAATTTTATCCAGAAAAGGGTGAAAAATGGAGTTTCAGTCCAGCTGTCGGCAGTAGACATGCAAGACATACTCAACTATGATGACATGGAGGCTGGCATACTGGACTTAATAATAAGAAAGCTGAGAAAATTCAAGGCAGTAAAAGGTGTGCCCCGTCTAGTTCGAAGGAGGTGCCATTGATCCAGAAAAAAGCCGACGCCCCAATCACATAAGTGGTCTGCATTCATGACGGCCCACACATTGGTAAGAATTCAAACAGAAAAATCCATATTCATGTGTAAACCGATAAAAAATGACAGAAAAAATTACTCATGATATTGTGTATTGTTTTTGGGAAACAGACCACCGTTCAACGTGCCAATGAAGAAAACGTAAAATCCGGCGCCTTTGAAGACATCCAAACAGATTTAGTAGACTTCGTCATGGGTTTGGAGGACGACATAGAGTTGCTATTCATCCCACTCTTTAATGCATCCATCAAACACTATACTCTGCTCACATTCAACTTTATCTCCTATGACTGGACACACTACAACTCCTTGAGGCTAACCACGTATGATACGTGCAAGGTGGATGCAGAATTAATGAAGAAACCTTAGAGCCTATCGTCCTGGAGAAAAGTTGATATGATGAGGGAGAGATGCCCGGCGAAGAAGGATTATGAGAGCAAAGTGCTGAATTGTTCTCTAAATTATCCACAACAACGGGCACCCAACTGCCTCTTGCACACGGCGTATTATATGAATATGTTGACGACTCCTCCCTTCGAAATATCGGGAGGAAATGACAATGAAACTCACCAGAAGATTACAAAGATGAGGTTGTCATGGGCTAAGGAGTTGCTTTCAAGCAAATATGTAAAACGAACATAGCAATGACATTGTAAAACAACAATGTAATTATGATGTAATTGGGCAAGGAACTTCTGTCTTTTATAAGCTCTGCTTTTATAATATAATCATTTTTGAATTACATTTACATTGTCAAAACCACAAAAAGTTTGACTTTTATTTACATATGAAACAACTCGAACTCATGCGCCAAAAGGGCAGTCATTTTTATAATAAGATCTCCCAAATTCTGCCATTTATTGGCAAAATTTAACAACTCGAACTCATGCGCCAAGCTGCAGTCACTTTTATTGTCATTAATACCAATAAATCTGCCATTTATATGCCATTAATACAATGAATTCTTCCATTTATATGCCATTTATTCCTAATGAATCTGCCCCTTCGGATTATATTCTCCGTTTTAGTTGGAACGGAGAATGGAATTCTCCGTTACTTGAAACGGAGAATAACTTTCCCGTTTAAATTAAATCGTTTGAGGATTCTATTCACCGTTTATTTTGGAACGGATAATAACATTCTTCGTCTGTCTTGAACAGATAATAAACACATTAAAATGTTCATTCGCCGTTTTTATTTAAACGGAGAATGACGTTCTTCGTGTCTTTCGAAACGTAGAATGTTATTCTCCGTTTAGTTTGAAAAAGAGAATGAAGATGAGCTTGATGAGAATATAACGAGGTTGGTATGGACTAAGAAGACTACAATGATGAGGTTGGTATGGGCTAAGAATTTGAGTTACATGTACATTATGAAAGTCTGAAATACTACATAAAATCCTACTATCAAGAAAAAAGTTGAATGTGAGCTGCGTGCGGGCATCGCAGAGCAATGGAACTCCTTGAGGCAAAGGAATTCCTTGAGACAGTGAGTTCCTTTGCCTCAGTGAGTTCCTTTGCTCGGAGGATGCACGATGAAGTGACTTGCCTCAAGGAGTCATCCTACGGTTCCTATGCTCTGACGATGCACGATGAATACCATCTACCACGTGGACACGAACTAAAAGACGACAGAGAACAACACTCCTCACAGATGAAGCTTTCAATTGAATTCCTTGAGACAAATCACTTCATCGTGCATCGTCAGAGTAATGGAACTCCCTGAACAAAGGAACTCCGTGCATAGTCAGAGCAATGGAACTCCATGAACAAAGGAACTCCGTGCATAGTCAGAGCGAATCAAAGTGCGAGCGCAATAAATCCAAACCCACACTCTGTCGGAGCACTCGCACTTTGATTCGCTCTGACTATGCATGGAGTTCCTTTGTTCATGGAGTTCCATTGCTCTGACTATGCACGGAGTTCCTTTGTTCAGGGAGTTCCATTGCTCTGACGATGCACGATGAAGTGTTTTTGCCTCAAGGAATTCAATTAAAAGCTTCATCTGTAAAGGAGTATTGTTCTCTGTCGTCTTTCAGTTCGTGTCCACGTGGTATTCATCGTGCATCGTCAGAGCATAGGAACCATTGGATGACTCCTTGAGGCAAGTCACTTCATCGTGAATCCTCCGAGCAAAGGAACTCACTGAGGCAAAGGAACCCACTGCCTCAAGGAATTTCTTGAGGCAGAGCACCGTGCAAAGCCATCATTCTTCAACAAAGAACATGTCGAAGAAATAGACTCCTGGCTGGCGCTTCGACAGAGCGTGGAACGATAATAAACTCCAAACTCATGCACATCTCAGTCTTCTGAAGGACTTCACCACCGTGCATCGTCGACAAAGGAACACCGTGCATAGTCCGAGACAATCAACGTGTGGACGCTTCGACAGAGCGTGGGTTGGCAATAAATCCAAACCCAGGCACATGTCAGTCTTCTGAAGGACTTCACCACCAAAGCTTCTTCGAACGAGGAGATCGACAACCAAGAGGAAAGAGTCTTGCCAAGGCGGGGGATCGGTAGAGTCCATCTCCACAAAAAAAGCTAAGTGAGACGAGAACAAACTCTCTATACACTACTGCCATTTATAGGCATGGAACAACTCGGACTCATGCGCCAAAAAGGTAGCCACTTCGAATTCAATTCAATTAATTTCCATCAATACCAATGCATCTGCCCCTTCTCAATTAAAGCTAAGTAAGACTAGAACAAACTCTTCCAACTACGGCCATTTATATGCCATTAATACCAATGAATCTGCCCCTTCGAATTCTGCCAACTTTGATACCCCCCTACTGTATCAAAGTTTTTTTTCTTGATACAGTAGGGGGTATCAAAGTTTTGATACCCCCTATGTATGACATGTGGGCCCTTCCTGCTTTATAAAATGTGTACACACATATATATATATATATATATATATATATATATATATATATATATACATAAATTTTAATAGGGCCCACAAAACTCTTTTCTAACAAAACTCTTTTCAAAGTTTTGATACCCCTATGTATGACATGTGGTCCCCTCTTACTTTGTAAAACGTGTAAACATATATATATACACATAAATTTTGAGATGGCCCACATGTCATACATAGGCTCCTGTATCAAAGTTTTTTCCCTTTTAAATGGGCCCCATACATAACTTACAAAAAAAGTATAAATAAAACAAAATTTTGTTATAGTCAAGATTTGAACCAATGACCTCTTGAATACAAGTCTAGCAATGTAACCACGACACCACAATAGCATTCTCCGTGTTATATTAAACGGAGAATAACATTCTCCGTTTTGAATTACACGGAGAATAGCATTCCCAGTGTTAAAAACACATTAGAATGTTCATTCTCCGTTTTAATTTAAAACGGAGAATGGTATTCTCCGTTTCATTTGTAACGGAGAATTATATTCTCCGTTTTGAACTTCACGGAGAATGCCGTTCCCAGTATTAAAACGATTGAGGATTCTATTCGCCATTTAATTTGGAACGGAGAACGGTATTCTCCGTTTATTTTGAAACGGAGAATAAGATTCCCAGTGTTAAAAACATATTAGAATGTTCATTCTCCGTTTTAATTTGAAACGGAGAATGAAATTCACCGTGTCATTTGAAACGGAGAATGTTATTCTCCGTTTTGAACTGCACGGAGAACATATTTTCTCCATTTTTGATGTACTCCGTGTTTTGAATTTGGAATTTAATGTTCTCCATTTTTATCTAATTGTCTTCTCAAACTTTTGCATTGGAGAACATATTTTTTTTATCTAATTGTCTCGTGTGAATGACATCTTGCCACATAAGAAAGACATTGTCTTAAGTCAACGACGTTTCATTTTATTCCATTTGCTCATTGTCACTATTTTGCTTTCGTACTTTACAATTACGATAATCGTGACCCGATTTTTTACAAAATCTACATACTCTAGGCTTCGGGATAGGATGACTTTCTGTAGGCTGGCTTGATTTTTCTTGAGAAGGCCTTCCTTTTGTTGCTACCGGATTTGGCTCTTTTAAAGCTTCATGCACTCCATGAACTGCATCAGCTACCATTTGTTCTTCTTCGCCAATATCGGTCACCATTTCTTTCAACTCCATCAGAACAGACGACATCAACTCCGTTCTCCTCTCTTGAATTTTGCTTGATTTCTTACAATAGTATGTAAACAGATTAACTTGTTCATTAATAGAACCATACCTTCTACTCTCAATAATGTCTGGGTGGATGAATCTTCTTTCTGAGCCAGGTCCGGAGAGATAACTCTCTTTGCAATCCTTGAGCCAACGAGATTTTATCAAGTTCTTTGGAATATCTCCAATTTGCAATCTCTTCATTGCTGAAAAAATATGCCTACAAGGAATCCCCTTGGTCTCCATCCACATGCATTCACATTTTATGATGTTGTCGGCCGGATGAAATATAACCTTCCGGTTGACACTGTTTGGCGACAAATACTTTTGGACAGCGCAAACTTCTGCCTCTCTTACGATGTGATGATGGGGAACAATATATGCATCAGAACGTGTGATTTCCTTCCTTACATCTATAAACACCGTTTTAGTGTAAATTGTGGCAAATTTACCTTCTATTACAGCCATGCTAGTTTGATTCACAACTGGTGTTGAGAATTTATTATTGACATGCTTACCCATCTGGCCGTAACGTAAGGCCGCCAAACCGTGGTCACAATTTTGAAGGGCCTTCCAAAGTGGCAGCTTCTCATTCAAAAACTTTTTCAGAAATGCGTTCATAGATTCACATCTATTTGTTGCAGTAGAACCGCCAAAATAATTACCACGTAGGAATGTGTCCGCCCATCGCTCCCCTCGTTTTGTACAATGCAGTGGTCCACTCATTGTTTTCTAAATTATAATCTGTTAGCATCTGCTGCCAACGGTTTTCAAATTCTTCGACTGAATAGTACCTGTTTAGAAAACATGGACGTTAACTAAAGTTGTGATATTGTAACAACAACATACTTCAAAGTAAAGTAGCAAGTGTGCTATGTACCTTTTAATCAGAAGACTCAGTTTATTGTGAAAACCCTCTCGGTGTACATGTTTGGCAGCATTGTTAAGGATATGCCATGAGCACGTTCGATGAACTACGCTGGGCATTAAATCCTCAATTGCTTTATTCATGGATCTGCAACCATCCATGAGAACTGTCACTGGTAATTTGCCGTTCATACACTCTAGGAATTTTTTCAGAACCCAAGAATAAGTCTCCGCAGTCTCATTATGGATCATTGCAAACCCAAACACACAAGTCATCGCATGATTGTTTGTACCCACTAGAACCACCAACGGCATTTGACTTCTATTTGTTTTATATGTAGAATCGAATGCTAGTGAATCTCCAAATAATTCGTAATCGAATCGACAAGAACCGTCAGCCCAAAGAGATGGGTCAATCTGGAATCTTCGTCTACCTTGTAGTCGTAGAAGAAATCTGGGTCACTGTTCTCCTTGATTGAAGAAATATAAGTGTTGTCGAAGCATGAACATCGTCGAGTGCTCTACTATCTTGAGCTAGAGCGTTGTATAAATCCTTTCTCGTCCATCCAACATTATCCCAGCCACCTTTCTTCTGGACAAGTAAATTCCATATCTCTCCAGTCCCCATCCCTGATTGCTTCATAATCTTAATTTCTTCCAACTCTGTGGGTGTTATATTACGATGGGATCTCAAAAAAGTTGATTCATAATTATTCGCCAGGTTATGGTTGTGATGTACATGAAATTTTTTGACGGACCACATCTTTGTTTTATGGGTGTACCCAATACGAAAAATTGCTTTACAACCACTTCTGCTTTCACTTCTTGGCTCACGAACCCTGTTTGGAGCTTCCTTGTATTTCTTGTGTCTGAATCCCGCATTCGAACACACCAACTACGGATCGTCACCATACCAGATTTGTTTTTCTTTACCTCGTTCTTTCTAATACTGAAACCATATGCTTTTGAATAAATCCGGTAGAATGTCCCTGCTTCTTCAATAGAGTTGAACTGTAGGCCAACAATATCTTCTTCTAAGAGCATGGTTGGATCTTTATTAATGTTGGCAGATTGCAATATTTTTTCATCGTCGCTGCATCGAAATCCAATGGAGATTCATCGTCGTCCCTAAGAACAGAATAAAAAAAAATAAACATGAGAAATAGATGTAAAAATATAATGCATTTCTTAAATCCATTAGAAAGGGTGATGCGAAATAACATTTCGTTGTTTGAGTTGATGTCTTCATCTTGTTCTTTACTGTCTCCTAAGCTAACATCTTCCAAACTTTGCTCATCATCCAAATCATCTGACAGTCCTCTTGAAAGGAGGCTTTCTTCATCGACTAAATCTTCCACACGACGATCACTTTCTCCATGTGACGTCGACATTGAAGAAAATAGAGTGTGTTAGAAACCAGCAGAAGAAACGAAGGACAAGAAACAATACAACAAGAAAGAGTAATGATATTATCGTACCTCCAAATTGACCCTCTATATATAGCCCTCCCATCTGATGTGGCATGTTAAATAAATGAGCTTCTTAGCATTTTCCTAAATTAATAGTGTGTCATCTGACATGACTGATGACATGGCAAATTTTAATCCAAAAAGTTAACTACCCAATTTTCTCCATAATAATTTAACGTTAATATCAATGTTATTTTAATGTTAATATTAATTTATGTTAATATTAATGTTAAGGTTAATGTTAATATTAATATTATTGTTAATGTTAACGATAATATTAATATTAATGTTAATGTTAATCTGGAATATTAACTTTAATGTAATTTTATTTTTATTTTTATTTAAAAAAATTGCCACGTCAGCTGTCAGATCAACATATCACGTCAGCTGCCACGTAAGGATGGACAGTTTGAAAGTGCAATTTGGAGGTACAAAAAGCATTATTCAGGAAGAAACAACTTCCAGCAAGGCAACAACACAACCTTTTCGTCTTCATTGTAACTCCGCCACGTGGCCCTCTTTTGATGGCTCATGAAAAATCTTGAGTGATTCTAGGAGCAAGCATAATTTTAAGGAAACAACTTCCAACAAAACAACTTTCTCGTCTTCTGGGTACATGTATTATTAAAATGTGTAGCTAATAACGCATGAGGAAGCATGCAACAGCAATCTCCACGTGGCCCTCTTTTGTAGGATAACACATGCAGCAGCATTTAATGCTACGAAACCCTATCTTGTTATGTATTGTGTATCCTATGTGGCATGAGGCAGAAGACAATAACTTGCATAGGCGGCTATATTCACAAATGACAATAAGTTTAAAAGTCATCTCCAATGCAAAAAAGTATTGAGAAGACAATAAAAGTAATTTTTTACGACTTCCAAGACAACCTTTGCTCTTCTAATGATATGGTATCAGTTTTATTATTAAATTGTGTAGAATAACGCATGCAGAGCATTTAATGCTACGGGACCTGTTGTGTTAAGGAAAACAACATGTGAGAGAGAGAGAGAGAGAGAGAGAGAGAGAGGAGGGGAGAGAGAGAGAGAGAGAGAGAGAAAGAGAGTGTGGGAGATGGGATATAAAGAGGAAGGATCGAGCTCGACTAGATTTTAAACTTAAAATTCAATTTTTGGTTATCATTACTAATAACTAGTTCGACGTACGAGTTTAGAGAACACTAACCGAGCCCCGAGCAACGTGACATCAGTAGCTAGGTTTCTAATACCGTGGCATTCATGTTAATTTAAACATTTACAATATTATTGAAACTAATATGACTACTAAAATTAAAAATAGTTTTGGATTTAACATTTACTTCAAACTAGTTAAAGTTAAAATTGCATTCTTTTTATTTAAAATGTAATTGGAACTACAATTAATACTAACATTCGCGTGTCCGTAGTTTAAGTCGTATTTCCCTCGATGCTAGGCTTGACGTACCCTTGCTTGTCAAGTCGTTGCACGAACACATTAGAAAGAGTTTTGTTGGGTATCGAAGTATAGATAGCAAGCACCGTCCCGTGTCACGTGCATTTGTTAAGCAGAGTGAAAGGGTGTGAAGGCCACTGGCAATGTCAAGACATCACGGACTATAGCTGGGTTAGACGACGACCCTTTTGCTGCGGGCCGAATCGGTCCCTGGCCTAGGAATGGATTGGTTGAAGGAGCAATACACAAGAATAGACTGCCATAGCTGGGTTAGACGAGACCCTGATTCTCGACAGGTTGTAAATATCTAACTGTGTTAGATAGTAGAACTAGACAGATTCTAACGTTTCTGGTGTAGAGTGGTGTAGGCTGGGACGCTGTCACGCACTCATGCCTTACTCCGGGTGGGGTCGTGATAGGGTGCGCGAAAGGAACACTGTCGCTATCGATTCGGTCGGGACCGATAGGTCGGGATCGATTGACTCGATCGAACGGGAACGGTTGAATTAAGATCCATTCTCTCGCCTGAAGTAAACTCAAGGTGAGTGGCTGACCTCCTCTTTTCGCCCCCCTTCCTAGGTAAATCGATAATGTTGTTGCGAATGAAAGGATAAATGCAAGGGCACAAACACGGAAAGGGATTGAGTTTTCAAGATAATAGGTAGGCTATGTCTTAATAACTAAAAGGAAAATATGTCTTCGTACGGTTATGGACAACTTGTCGACAACGTAGTTTCATCGATCAGCACAGGTTTAGTGCGGGGACTTGCATCGGAGCTAGCTACTTGCGTTGAAAGGACCCGATTAACAAAGCTATACGTCCAGGATGGTTCCAGAGAAGCATTCCTAACGTGACAGCGTCCCAGCCTACAGCAGAAGATAGAAACGACGTAGAACGTGTCTAGTTCTACTATCTAACAAACAGTTATAATATCAAAACCTGTCGAGAACGGTCAACTCCGAATGGAGGACAAGCAATGTCAATATAATATACTCAATAAGCTATGATATTGTTGCGACCGTCCAGTTAGGTATTTATGTATGGTATTTATGGTGCACATCATCTTAATTCAACCGAGTAGTTCAAAG
>JANAVB010025198.1:10718700-10828499 GCA_029216955.1 Iris pallida
CATATATCACGACGATATCCCCATCAATGACTTGTTACGTCATAGAATTGATTATGCTGCCAGCGTCAATCTTGCCGTCAAATCCATCTTAAATATGATTACAAAGTAAAATAGAGGACAACTTTGAGTGTTTCAATTTTACTCTTTTCGAGTACATAGTCTTCTTATTTTCAAAAATTTAATCAAATATTCGAAACATGGAAATATTGAGATTAAACTTCACATTCTTAAATATGTTGTCAATTTTTTTAAATAAACATGTTTCCCACATTTTTTCTGCCAAATTTTTCAATAATTTATACGGAACACGTGGATATATACTAGTAATAATAGTAATAAATTTAATTTTGGAAAGTAGTTTTTAAAATTAGGGTCTCAAAATTCCAATACTTTATGTAGTGATTTCACATGGATATATACTTGTAATAATAGTAATAAATTTAATTTTGGAAAGTAGTTTTTTAAATTTAATAGTAATAAATTCGACCGTCTTATACTAGTAATAAATTAATTTAAAACTCAAAACTATTCTAATTTTTTCCACTTTCCAAGGTCACATAAGACGGTCGAATTTTTCCTCTACTTCTCTCAAACCCTCTTCCTTCTCCCAAACCCTCTCCCAAACCCTCTTCTAATCAAAATGCCGTCGAAGAAACAACGACCGTCGCCGAAGGGGAAGAATTCACAAAGGGATGCGATACAGGTCCGAAGGGCAGAACTTGCAAGGACGACGAAAACCAAGATTATGGTCGCTAGGGCAGAAGCCGAAAGGGCAGCGGCAGAAGCAGCGGCGGCGACAGCGGCAGCGGCAGCGACGATGAAGGCGGAGGCGGCAGCCAAGCCACGTGCAAAAAAGGCTAAAAATACTCATTGCTCGACAAAGACCGGAAAATCTATCTTCGATACAGAGTCGTCGGAAGACTCAACTTATGAAGATCGAAGGCATACTCAAGCGAAGGCTAAGGTGGCAAGGGATACAGAGTCATCAGCGTACTCTGTGGATTTTGAATCCTCATCAGAAGAGGAAAATAAAGAGGAAGAGCAATCATCAAATAAGTCCCAGGTTGGAGAGGAGGTAAAAAAAAATTTAAAGACTCAAAAACTAAGAAGATTTACATTAAATATTTCAAGAAAAAGGCTGTTATGCCTGAAAGATCAATTAAGATGGATGATGTCGAAGACGAAGCTTTCCTGGATATATTAAAATTCTATCAATTGGAGAAACTGAACAAATCCTGTCTTGAAAAAATCTCCCAAACAATAGTAAGAGAATTTTACTCAAATCTTCCGGCTGAAATTAAAGAAAAAGAAGAGGATCAACCACTGGTGTTTCTGAGAGAGAAACTGATTAGGGTAAATGCTGCTATCATCAACGAATTTTATGGATTTGATCCAGTTCCTGAGTTTGATATGAAAGATATTGATAATGTTTCCATGACGGATGCAATTCATGAGATTACAGGTGTTTCGATGGGTGCCAAGACCCCTCAAAATATATACAAAGATCAATTATCAACTTTGTATAAATTATTGCATGCCTACGTATCTCAAACACTCAACCCTACTGGACATGAGTTTTTCATCCATCCCGAGAGAGTAAAATTTGTTTATTATATGGGGAAGAAAAAAAGGATGGATATAGGTTCCTACATGTTCAGTAGAATGATGCATCTCGTGGAAAAACCAACTGCAAGGACAGCTTTCCCTTTCGGAGGATTTGTATGTTCGATGGCTAATAAACATTCTGTCCCAAGCTTAGCAGGGGATATTTATATTAAAAACAAAGGTCCCATGAGAAAACTAACCTTCACTCGAATGTTTGGAAAATGGGCAGCAGCTGCAAGCAAACCATCAACATCTGGAAAACCATCAACTTATGGAATCAAAAAACTATGGACAGGGTTGATGACCTACACAATTTTGTTGCTGCAAACTTTGAGAATGTCTCCAAAGAGGTGAAGACTATATCCGACAACCAGAAATTGATTCTGGAAAAGATTAACCAGATAGACGTTGAATTTGCTGACCAAGAATAAGATTTTCCTTCCCTCGTGAAGAAGGTAAATGGGGCTAGCCCAAACTCTTATGTAAAAATACACACTGTGCACATTGACACTTTAATGCTAGCCATCACTTTGATACTTCTATTTATGTTTCTGGATGTCATTTCTACATATAAAGTGAGTCAATACTGACTATAATTTTTTTTAATCCGTCCCTCAAGGTGTAGGTGAAGGATATTTTGAGAAAGAAGAAGTAGGAAAAAAAAAGAAAAATAAACAAGAAGAAGAAGATGGAGACGGCTATGAAGATTCATCTTTTGAGTTTTGAATGTCTCTTATTTCAATTTGGATGTAATATTTGACTTGTAATATGGTTCTGAATATTTGTTAGTCATGGCGGACAAACTAAATTTTGTGTTTGAAATATTGTAAGACTAAACTTTTCGCTTGTACTAAGTGCATAGTTCGTAATTTGTTTTGAAAATGTAATATGGTCTTGAATTTAGAGTAGGTCTGATATTTATTTGGATTATTGTATTGTGAATTATGCAGGTTCTATGTTGAATTACTAACGTGGATTGGGCAGATTACTGTAACGTGGATTGGGCAGATTACTGTAACATGAATTATGCAGTTTATTGGACTTGGAATGAAGTATACTTATTTTGATTATGATTTTTTGGTTGAAGCGTTTATTTGGTTGGCAGTTGGCCTTCATAGATGATATTGATATTTTGGTGTATTCCTTTGATTTACAGATGCCCATCACAGATTTCATGAGTCCTGGGTGCATTACTAGGATTTACAGGTGGCCTCATTACAGATGCATTTCGGGGATCACTGAAACTTTATTTGATTGTAATGTGTTTTGCTTTCTGTAAAAAAATATTACATCGATGCCATCAGTATGAATTCGATGCCAGTGCCTCTTCATCCCTTGTTATTGCTGAAGCAAAATTGTAATCCTGCCTGTTCATCCCTTGTTTTTGCGGAAACATAATTGTAATCCTGCCTGTTCATCCTTTGTTATTGCCATCAGTACATCGATGCCATCAGTATGAAGTCGATGCCAGTGTAATGTATAATGTAATGTAAGAAAAATTCTCTTTGATAGTAGGTTAATTATATTCAAATATTCGCAAGAAATTTTGTTCAGCCATACAGTGGAAGCCTGATAAAATGATATTCGGATTATCTTGAAAATGATTTAATATTAAATAAATGTACTATAGTAAATGATATTAAAAATACTGTAAATATTTGGTGAAAAAAAATGAGATACTTGAACATTTCCAGTCCTAAATGTACCATACTTTGTTAAAAGCACAGAGAGTGTCCGTTCTCCGTTTTCAAAGAACGGAGAATGGCCATTCTCCATGTTAAAGGAACGGAGAATGGCCATTCTCCTTGAGAATGGCCATTCTTCGTGTTAAAAGCAAAGAGAACGGCCATTCTCCGTCCATTCGCCGTGTGAAAAGCAAAGAGAATGGCCATTCTCCGTCTATTCGTCGTGTTAAAAGCAAAGAGAATGGCCATCCTCCATGTTAAAAGCAAAGAGAATGGTCATTCATCGTCCAAATAAAATATTCTCTTCGAAAAAATTATCATTAGAAAAGTAAAAAACATTTCGTCTGATCAATACAGATTTTTTTAAAATAAGTGAGCAGATGATCCGCCCGACCTCAGAAGCAGGTTTTCTCAGTTCACCACCACCACCGTGACATGTAGCTTTATTAACAAAATATAAAATTATTAAATGAAAAATAAGATTTCTGACAATGGCATGGATAGTAAAATTAGAGCGGCGCCGCTGGTACTTCTTCTTGTTCGAGGAGGTTTTGACGACGTCCGACGCGAAGCGGACCGATTCTTCTCGGCGCAGCTGGTACTCCTCGTTGTTATAGGAGGGCTCGACGACGTTCGACGCGATCCGGACCGATTCTTATTTTCTTCTTCATCTCCGTTTCTCTTTCCACCACAACCACCAACACCACCACCACGACGGCCTGTAACCAAAAAAAATTATGAAATATTAAATTGGATGGACTTTTGAGAGAGTAAATATGAGTTAATTTAGGGTGTTCATTGAAAAAATTAAAGTGAAGAATGACCTGCTAAAGCAAGTTACCAATAGGTCAAAAGTCTAAATCAGCATTAAATGATGTTTCTACACTATTATTCAATCCGAACCATTGGATCAACATCCAACGGTCCAGATTTTGGATGTATCGGTACATCCATTTCCAGCGGATGTATTGTACCATATATATATATATATATATATATATATATATATATATATATATATATATATATATATATATTATGATTTGTTATGGATATATGTGAATAAAAGAGAGGGTATTCCGTTTGCGGAAGAAGAAAAAAAAGAGTGGGTATTCGGTTATGCGAAAGAAAAAAAGAGAGGGTATTCCGTTTGCGGAAGAAGAAAAAAAAGAGTGGGTATTCGGTTATGCGAAAGAAAAGGACAAAAAAATTTAAATTATATATATATATATATATATATATATATATATATATATGTGTGTGTGTGTGTGTGTGTGTGTGTGTGTGTGTTTGTGGAAAGTTAACCACTTTATAAATTAATCGAATAATAGAGCCTTACATAATGTCACCACCACAGAAGAATTTTACTTCTTGGCTGATGAGTCTCTATCCAGAATAGAGAAATCCTCATCGATCGAGTTCTTGGTCCCTTCGAACACTCTTCTGTTCCTCTCCCGCCAGATATGCCATACCGTACATTGTAGCCGGATCCTTGCCTTCGAATAAGCCTGTAAATTCTTCTTCTTGAGCTCTTCTATATGTTCGAATACCTCTTCTAAAGTTCTGGATACTAAGTATCCTAGACCCAGGATATGACACTGTCTACGCCATATCTCCCCGCTGAATGTGCATTGGAAGAAGAGGTGCCCATGAGACTCGGGGGAGATGGTACAGATAGGGCATTTTATGTCTGCCACCTCGATCCCAAACCTTGATCATTCTGTCTCTCATCAAT
This sequence comes from Iris pallida, assembly GCA_029216955.1. NCBI lineage: Eukaryota > Viridiplantae > Streptophyta > Magnoliopsida > Asparagales > Iridaceae > Iris > Iris pallida. Next base: position 10,723,726 of record JANAVB010025198.1, read on the forward strand.
AACCTACTCATCGCTACTTTGAACATACAATAATTAAATTTAGGGGCGGTCTCTCTAGTCGAGATGAGGCTGGTCCATTTGGACTTGTCGTTCCTTTCTTTGAAATTCTCTTAGGCTTTCTTTAACGGGAATTCCCCTACTTCTGATTCCTTCCATTTCCAGTGATCCCATCCAGCGTCTCTTTCGATCTGGATCTTGCTAATCACCCTCGTCCACCGACTGATGTTAGAGCCTGATTGAATACTCCACGACCCGTTTCGAATGAGAGAGCTGACCCTCTGATGCTTGTTCTTGATATAGCGGCTGTCGAGCTCCGCTCTCTCGACGATGCTCTGATGCTCTATCCATGGGTCCGTCCACACATTAGTGAGGGACCCGTCGTGGATGACTCTACGAATGTAGGATTTAATCTCGATCTCTGCATTAGGATCGATTTCATTGTGACTGAGAAGTTGGAGTTGCTTTGAGCTTCCCATATACTCTCATTTTTTAAATAGTTGCGCTTCATCCACTGGCCCAGTATGAGTTTCCATTGAGCAACCACCACGAGAGCTTAAGCGCTGCCATCTCCTTGAGGGTTTGCAGAGACCAAAGTCCCACTCCCCTTTCATCCTTGGGCCTACATATGTCCTTCCACGCTATCGCATGAGTCCCACCTCTCCACACGAATCTAGCACATAGAATCTCGATCTTCCACAACGTTTTCTTGGGTAGGAGAAAGACTTGTAACCAGAATGCTATTATAGAATTAACCACCGCTCTAACTAGCTCGATCCTTCCCCCAAATGACAAGAGTTGAGCTTGCCATCCCTCTAACCTGCTCTCCACCATTTGAATGAGGCTACCACAGTCTGAATGACTGGCATAGTTAGATGCAAGAGGGCCCCCAAGATATCGGACGGGGAGGGCACCAATCTCCATCTGAAGTTTATCCGCCCATCTAGTCTTCTCCGGACAAGTCCGATTGAAGAACAAGGAACTTTTATCCCTGTTCAGCCTTAGACCAGTGGCGGCCTCAAACTTGCATAGGATGTCAAGTAAGTATTGAATCCCCGAGGCTGTAGGATTAATGAACACTAACAGATTGTCAGCGTATATTAGATGAGTCAACGTAGGTTTAACTAACCTGCAGATTGGAGATATCAATTTCAAATGCTCGGCAACGTCCATGAGGCAAATGAAGTGCTTTATTACCATGGTGAATAGGTACGTCGATAAAGGGTACCCTTGTCTGAGTCCCCTCGAGCTATGGATGAACCCGATCGGATTGCCACGGACCATGATGGAGAAGGTTGGAGTAGAAATGCACTCATACACCCTACTAATCCACCAGTCGTTGAAGCACATAGCTTTCATAATTTGTATCACAAATTGTCTGCTCACGGAGTCGTATGCCTTCCTGAGATCAAGCTTCACGCATGCCTTGTTACTTCCAACTTTATTAAAATCCCTGACAAGCTCGTTAGCGAGGAGACAATTCTCGGCTATGCTTCTCCCCTTTATGAATGCCGACTAGTTCATAGATACCAATCCAGGTAGAATGCTTCTCATGTGCCTACTCATCAAGTGGGCAATCACTTTGTATATGAAATTGTAACAAGAGATTGGCCTAAATTCATTCAGAGATGAAGCCCCCGCCTTCTTCGGGATGAGAGTGATGAATGTATGATTAAGTTGTCTCAGGAGTTTACCTGTTCTGAAGAAATCTTTCACCGCCTCGAGCACGAGAATCTTCACAGAGTCCCAATGCTTCTGGAAGAACCCAGCAGAGAACCCGTCGGGACCCGACAATTTATTAGGGTTGGACGAGAGCACAATGTCTTCTAACTCCTTGAGCGATATCACCTCGTGCAAACCCGAGTTCGCTTCCTTAGTTAGTAGCCTTTTGCAAATAATAGGATGCGCTGCCTGCACCCTATCCTTGTCGTTGTATAGATCCGAGAAGAAGTCTTTGACCTCGGCTTCGATCTCAACTGGAGTTTCAATCTTCCTTCCGTTCTTCCCGATCAGCAAGGCTATTTGGTTGCGACTCCGTCTCGCTTTCACTATACCATGAAAGAACTTAGTGCAGGTATCCCCTTGCTTTATCCACTCACATTTAGCCTTCTGCCTAAGATTGATCTCCTCGAGCACATTCATCTTGTTCACTTGTTCTTTCAGAGAATTCTCGATCGTGAGGCTTTCCTTTGTTGAAGCCTTTTGGTTGGACATCTGAATCTCCTCGAGCATCTTCTTTCTCTCCTCCAGATTAGTTTTTGGCATATTGCCAATCCAGGATTTGAGCTTGATCTTGACTGCTTTAAGCTTAGACACCAACCGGAATTGGCTGTATCCGAAGAATTGGGTGCTCCAACCTTCGACTACTGCTGCCTCGTATCCTTCCTGAAGATGTCATGAATTGCAATATTTGAAAGGTGGAGAGACTCTCTAATTACGTTTCAGGATGTCCACCAATTAGAGTGGAGAGTGGTCACTTGGACCAGAAGGCAGACCGGAAACTCCTATGTCAGGAAAAGCATCGAACTAGAGAGAGTTACCTAATGCCCTGTCCAGCTGACACTCAATTCTATTTGCAGTGGCTTGATTGTTCCACGTCCAGATCACCCCTTGCCGCCGTAAGTCGGTTAACCCTACTTTGAGAGCACAGTTTTGAAAGTCCTCCAGGATATAGTCTGGAACCGCTCTCCCTCCCCTCTTCTCCTTCTTGTACATGATGGCGTTGAAATCACCAATGAGCATCATGGGAAGAGACGCCCCCATTCCCAGACTGACGTCTACAATATCTTTCCACAGGGGAACTCTTAGTCTCCGATCATTGAATCCGTATATGGCTCCCACTAACATGTTTATACCTCCATCATTAGAGAACTCCATGACGATCAATTGCTGTGACTCAAAATAAATTTTGCCTCTTCAAATTCTCTTGTCCCAGAGCACCCAGATCCTCGCCATCTCATTAAGATGTAGGTTGTTAGTAGCTTTGGTAAGTCGAGACTCCTCTGAAGCTCCTCCCTGCATTAAACTCCTGACTGTTCCATTAGGCTTAGCGGGGACATCCAAGTTCTTCTTCCTTACCTTGTGGTCTTTAATGGTAGATGGAGACACTGCCTCTGTCCCTTTTTTGCTCGAACAGCCTGCTCTGTCCGGGGGATATTCTCTATAGCCAAAATTTGCCTGGCCACCGCTGCATAATTGCCCTGCCTTTTCCCTAGGACGGATAACTTAGATCCTTCTTCAAGTTCTACTGCTATTATATCTTGCATTGAATCGGGAACACCCTATGACTGAGATCTGGCTACGGAGTCTGGGAAATTTACTCCACCTTCATTGCCGCTCGCTTTCGTGGCCACCATCTGAGTGTTAGTCTCCATGCTGTATTCCTTCTCCGTGTTTGGCTCTAACATCTGTTCATCCCCTCCCTCTTGATGGATGGTTGTCTTCTTATTACTGTTACTATCCCCTGCTTCCTGCTCAGAGTTTGTGTGATCCCTTCTACCGCAATGAGAATTCAGATGACCGAAGCACTTGCAAACCCCACACGACGGAGGGACCCATTCGTATTCGACCTTTTGTGAGAAAATTTGCCCGTTTGGAATCATGTATTCTACTTCTCTGGGGAGGCTAGCCCATGCTTCTACCTCTACAAATACCCGGGCGAAAGAGATTCTCGTCTTCTTGGAAGTTGTCTCATCTGCCTTGATCGGGACCCCCAGTAGACTAGACAGCTTCATAAGCATCGGGATACTCCAGTATTGAATGGAAAAGTCAAGAACCCAAATGGGAGCCGAGAGGAGTATCTCCTTTTCACATTATATCCCAACTATCCATCTCTCTCTCTCTCTCTCTCTCTCTCTCTATATATATATATATATATATATATATATATATATATATATATATATATATATATATATTCCACTCGATCCGACGGGACTCCCACGGGGCTCCACGGACGGAGCTTCCGATCCGGACCCATATATAGAAGATAATTGTGGTGAACGCTCTATATAGTGAGAGGGTTAATTAATCTTTCTTGTAGTGAATATATACTGAACCATATAAATCCATACAAGTACGTATAAAGTATAAAGTACTAAACGATCAGATGATCAAAAATATATATATATATATATATATATATATATATATATATATATATAATGAGAGTATATATATATAAAATGAGTGAACTCGTCTCCACTGGGGCTCGAACTCCCGACCATTTGGGCCGCATCCATCTCTCTTAACCACTAGGCTAGAGGTCATATATATATATATATATATATATATATATATATATACATATATATATATATATATATATATATATATATATAGCAATGGGTATTTGTGATGAACTCGTTCCCATTGGGTGTGTTTTATATATATATATATATATATATATATATATATATATATATATATATATATATGTGTGTGTGTGTGTGTGTGTGTGTGTGTGAAAATTTTCATACAGAGCATTGATTGTTTATAAAATCACAAACAAAGCACAAAAGTTTGTGAAAATTACATAGGGAGCACCAAAACGCCCTTAAGAAGGGCGTTTTGCTCTTTATGCTATTTTTAAATTTTTTTTATTTTTTCCGTTATATGTTCTTTTAAGCCGTTAACGAAAGAAAAATATATATATAAAAAAATGGAAACGTCCTTAGGAAGGGCGTTTTCCTTATTTGTATTTTTTTTTATAACGATAGGATGTGATTGTTTTTTGAGTGTTTTTTTATTGTTTTTTGAGTGATTGTTTTTTGAGGCTGTAATGCCCCGCTCCGCACGAGGCATTTGGTTGGCTTATTGGATGGGATCAGAATATTGGACCGTGACTTATGTTGGGAATCGGGAGAGTTGAGACTGATGTAGTCTCTCTTAGCTGGCTAGATGGAATGGATATTGGAACGTGGCTCGCTGGTGGAGCTACGCTTAGTGGTATTTTGGGTGAGTGGAACTGTCCTTCCTCCTCCTTACTCCTTCATGCTTAATAAATGAAGTATTGAAATGTACAACACATTAAACTGTTAATGTGATTCGCTGCCTGAGAATGAATTGATAACATTGCCCCTTATGCTTAACACTGCTGGAACAAGTAGACACTTGAATAATGAGATGCCTTATGAATGATAGAATAAGAAATGAACTGGCTATGCTATCGAATCAATGAACTGAATGAAACACTAGAATCATGTACTCTCTGTATATCTGTTGCAAGAATATGAAATACTGCATGTCCCTTATAAGAAAGTTAGGAATGAATAAATGTCCCTATGAAATGAATGAATGTTAAGTTCCTCTTAAGAAAGGAATGATATGAGATACGTTGCTATGAAGTAATGAATGAGAAATGATAAAGCTGGGATCGTTGAGATCACCAAATGAAATGATGGGAATGATGAAATGAATAAGTCATTGAATATGACTAATGATGCACTGTTGCCTTTACTTTCCTTAATATATTTTACCATGCGATTATGTTCACGATCGAGTCGGACACGCATTCGCATGGTCATGGACAACTTGTATACAAGGTTTGAGTAATAATTTCCTCGAACGGTTCCTAGGGCCCTGGGGACCGATTCGGCCTAGGAGGAAATAATGATGAGTGCTATGGGAGCACGGATAAGGCGGGGTGGCATAGAGGCTCGCCACCTACTATGCTGACCGCATTATCTTAAAAATGAAATGAAATGAGAAGAGTCCATATGGTTTAACAACACCAGTGACCATGTAGCCAGGATGCATGCTAATGAATGTTTTGTGCAGGCAGAGTAAGTATATCAGATAACCTGTAATTGATACAGGTACGAGGAGTCGGCTATCGGTAAGAAATCACATAATTGTGATATTGTATAAGTTGGTTTAACTTGCCTGCTTAACATGTTCCATTTAGTATGCTAGAAAGATGCCTTGCTATAATCATTGCTCAAACACAACATATATGCTAAGTGATGCTTGAAGTGAGAACTGTTATAATATGCTTAAAATGTTAATGTTAACGATGCCTCAATGATGCCTTTGTATGATAACACCAAGAATGATAAATGATATGTCCACATGAATGCTACTAAGAATATGTTTACATGCTTCACTCTGATTATTGTCCATGAACTGTAAACTGATGCTAGGCCCCAAGTAGAAAGACCATTCTAATAAATGTTTGCTTAAATGATCACTTAAATGTTGGTTTGTGCGAGTGGGTTGGATTCTGCTCGCCAGTACATAGATGATGTGCTGACCCACGTTTTGTGGGCAGGTGCTCGTGCTTGGAATGTTCTACACACGAAGATTAGCTGGAGTGGTTCCGCGGCATCGAAGATTTGTTGGGCATACAGAAGCTCTCCTTGTACAAGATGATGTCTTCTGTTTATAAAGGGCATAATGTATGGAACATTCTAATCAGTTGTACCAGTGAGATTGTGAGCCAAGTCGGTATATCGAGTTGTCATCCATTGTATCCAAATATCAAATGTAAGCTGTATAGCATTGTTCAGTTGGTTTCCAATGTAAAGAGAGATGTACTGTAATCATTGTACTTCAATACAAGTCTTGTACTCTTCTTCAATTATCAATAAAGAGAATAAAGTTCTATATATCTCTGTGTGGCTTCAAGTTACTCTTTTTCTCCGCTGCTATAAAGAAGTGATGTACTTCTATTCAATGAGAAAGATTGTCCTCACTAAATTCAATTTATCTGCTTCTGCCGCTGCGATGTGTTCCTATTTGAAGAATAATCGATTATGTACCATCTTTGCCTTGTACAAGTGCAATACCAGACTTGTACGGCATCACGCCCAAGCGAGGACGATCGATTCCAAGAGATAAAGTATGTAAATAAATGACTCTATGAATCGGGGCGTGACAAATTGGTATCAGAGCCCGGCTTTACGTCCTTGGTCTCTTCTTTGATTCGTTTCAAATCAAAGTTGCATCGACGATTAACCAAAGATGCTTCCGCGATCACTCAACGTTGCTTCCGCGATTAAATCAAAGATTGCTTCCGCGATTATATTGTTGTTGTTATGTAATCATCCTATGTTATTCGTGTCTGAAAGATCATTGACCCTCTTGGCTGCTCACTGGATGTTCCATACAATAAGTCTATATACATTGTGATGCCCCTAAATGAATGATTATTGTTGGTTTGGACACAAATAACCCAACAATGACTCGATGCCATAGTATGCTATATTGTGAATGCTTTTTGGAATGTGGGAATATAGAAAAATGGCTATGTATGCTGCAACAAGTTGAGAATTGCATGTGATGTTGGAAAAGAGTTGGGAATGAAATAATTGATGGATGAGTTCAACAGAATTAGTGAATTGACTCATGTGTGCTGGCTACTGCTTTGAGACCCTAAGAATGTTGCCTTGTGATATTGAGACCCCGAGATGTTGGTTAAGTATTGTGATCATTATAGATCAGGAATGTCCGGAATAGATTGAGTTGGTATTGTTTAAGGATGGCTTCGTTTCTGAGTGGTATATTGCCTCTACCACCTCAGAACGAGATGTATGTTGACCCTTTCCATAAAATAGCAATGAGACTATCTGTTAGTACTGGGTAGTGCCGAGACTTAGCTGGAAGTCATGTATTGTGCTAGATGACTCAAGTGTCCCCTGACGGTGATGCTATGTTGGGTAGTGAGATTATAGAAATGGTAACGGTTGGCTTGGTTAGAAATTGTTTAGTCGAGTGATGACTCAGACTAGTAAGACAGTTAGTATGCTACGGGTAAATGATTTGGCTAGAGAATGTTGTGGCTTAGAACATTGGAATATCGATTTCGATTGGTTGGATGCAAATCAAATGTGGCTAATATAAAGTTGGATGCGTAGCCGAAAGTTTTGAAAATATTGTCGATAAATCAAAGGGATATTAGAAATCTGTACCTTGATCCTAGGGTGTAATAGATGTCAATCCATCTTGATCACCAAAGGATAGTCATTGTATAGATGCATGATGCTGAAGAATTGAATTGTACTAGAAAAATAACAAGTAGTGACTCAGAATACTGTTGTTGCCTAGAGGATGGTTAAGTGATACATAAATTGTCGGATTGAATGGGATGAACTACTTGACCATTACTGCATAAGATTAAGAATACCGTAAGATAGTTTGATGATTGAGAAACAAATGGAAACGAGAAATTACAAACATGTTGGATAATGTCGGTATAGGTGATTGTTGATTGGGATATAGATTGTTGGCTTATGACTTAGTGGTTTGACTCTGTCATACAGACCGAATAGTATGAGTCCATAGTTATGTTAGACTATCGGAATCGATGACCCTTGAATAGTTAGCATTGGCTTATGGGTTCGTGTGGGTACAAGGGAATTTGAATAGAAATGTGGATCATTGGGAATTTACTTGATGGATTATTAGAACGATGAGAATCGTATGTCGGGTTGGAATTGACCGTAATGTTGATAGATCGATCTTAGTCGATTGTTGGGTAAGTCTAGAATGAACCTCTGTGGGAATTATTTCCTTGAGGAAGACCCTGAATAGATAGACTTGACCCTAGCGACCAGTTGATGATTTACCAATTGCTGGCTTAGCCCAATTGGCGATTCATTATTCAGACTGAATTGATACCCATAGGTTTGGGTAGAGTTCCTTAGAACTGTCGGCTGCTTGTTGGCCCTAAGAAGCAGGAACTAGTATAACCCTAGTAGCCGTCCACTCTAGGGGAGTCACCTGAATGATTAGGTATAGCTGTCGGTATAGCTAACCATTGAGACTGGACCGAATAATAGATGGCCGTTGGCGACCCATATAATGACCTTGTGGCATTGAACGAGAGATGGTGATGAGTATGATCTAAGAATGATAAGTTGTAAGTATATGCTCCAATATGAACCTTAGAGATGTTTGACCCTTGAGGATTATGTGTCGGCCTATAGCGGGAAATGGAGTCGTGGGATGAGACTTGATTTGTATGTATCGAATAGTGAATTATTATATGAGATGGAATTGACTGTTCATGACGGAAATGTTGGATAAGTATCTATAGTCGGATAGCTGGGTTAACCTTGACTGTTGCATAGATTTATACCCTGACTCGGATAATCGATAGTTGGTGATGTTGGATTGTGCCTTTTTGAAAAGATGAATTGCCACGGTGAAAAATGTTGTTGGATTTGGGAAGGAAAATGATTGTTGTTGTGAACCCTTGATATGATTGGCTCTAAGTTAGACCCTTGATCGAATGTTAGAAAATGTTATGCTTGGATGGAGATTGTCCCTGATGTTAAGTGGTGGCCTGGAAAATAGTGATTGTGGCAAAGTGAATAAAGCAATAAGTCAATTGAAAGGATGCTAAGTTGGATTCAGAAAAGAGAGTTATATTGTGGCTGATCGAATCGCACTAACATGGAAGTTGGCTGAAGTACATATGTTTTGGGGACGCCTAAAATATGTGTATGGATCCAGCAGAAGTGATTGGTTGTGACTGAGATAACATTATAGGAAGAATTTATCGTACTAGCACGGACTTTGGCTGAAATACATATGTTTTGGGGACGCCTAAAATATGTGTATGGATCCAAACGAAGTGATATGTTGCGACTGAAATAGAAATGTAAGGAAAATGTTGGCGAATCAATAAGAAGTTACAAGTAATTGAAAAAGAGATAGACAGATCGAATAGTTGATGGATTTAAATGGTACAGTTGGATAGATATTTTGAAATGACCGAGTGGGCTGAAATGAATATTGATTTGAAGCTGAATGAGTAAACTCATGGTGATTAAGTGAATCTTGTAGAAGACTTGTTTTCTTAAGTTTCGAGGACAAAACTTTTTCTGAGTGGTATATTATGTAATGCCCCGCTCCGCACGAGGCATTTGGTTGGCTTATTGGATGGGATCAGAATATTGGACCGTGACTTATGTTGGGAATCGGGAGAGTTGAGACTGATGTAGTCTCTCTTAGCTGGCTAGATGGAATGGATATTGGAACGTGGCTCGCTGGTGGAGCTACGCTTAGTGGTATTTTGGGTGAGTGGAACTGTCCTTCCTCCTCCTTACTCCTTCATGCTTAATAAATGAAGTATTGAAATGTACAACACATTAAACTGTTAATGTGATTTGCTGCCTGAGAATGAATTGATAACATTGCCCCTTATGCTTAACACTGCTGGAACAAGTAGACACTTGAATAATGAGATGCCTTATGAATGATAGAATAAGAAATGAACTGGCTATGCTATCGAATCAATGAACTGAATGAAACACTAGAATCATGTACTCTCTGTATATCTGTTGCAAGAATATGAAATACTGCATGTCCCTTATAAGAAAGTTAGGAATGAATAAATGTCCCTATGAAATGAATGAATGTTAAGTTCCTCTTAAGAAAGGAATGATTTGAGATACGTTGCTATGAAGTAATGAATGAGAAATGATAAAGCTGGGATCGTTGAGATCACCAAATGAAATGATGGGAATGATGAAATGAATAAGTCATTGAATATGACTAATGATGCACTGTTGCCTTTACTTTCCTTAATATATTTTACCATGCGATTATGTTCACGATCGAGTCGGACACGCATTCGCATGGTCATGGACAACTTGTATACAAGGTTTGAGTAATAATTTCCTCGAACGGTTCCTAGGGCCCTGGGGACCGATTCGGCCTAGGAGGAAATAATGATGAGTGCTATGGGAACACGGATAAGGCGGGGTGGCATAGAGGCTCGCCACCTACTATGCTGACCGCATTATCTTAAAAATGAAATGAAATGAGAAGAGTCCATATGGTTTAACAACACCAGTGACCATGTAGCCAGGATGCATGCTAATGAATGTTTTGTGCAGGCAGAGTAAGTATATCAGATAACCTGTAATTGATACAGGTACGAGGAGTCGGCTATCGGTAAGAAATCACATAATTGTGATATTGTATAAGTTGGTTTAACTTGCCTGCTTAACATGTTCCATTTAGTATGCTAGAAAGATGCCTTGCTATAATCATTGCTCAAACACAACATATATGCTAAGTGATGCTTGAAGTGAGAACTGTTATAATATGCTTAAAATGTTAATGTTAACGATGCCTCAATGATGCCTTTGCATGATAACACCAAGAATGATAAATGATATGTCCACATGAATGCTACTAAGAATATGTTTACATGCTTCACTCTGATTATTGCCCATGAACTGTAAACTGATGCTAGGCCCCAAGTAGAAAGACCATTCTAATAAATGTTTGCTTAAATGATTACTTAAATGTTGGTTTGTGCGAGTGGGTTGGATTCTGCTCGCCAGTACATAGATGATGTGCTGACCCACGTTTTGTGGGCAGGTGCTCGTGCTTGGAATGTTCTACACACGAAGATTAGCTGGAGTGGTTCCGCGGCATCGAAGATTTGTTGGGCATACAGAAGCTCTCCTTGTACAAGATGATGTCTTCTGTTTATAAAGGGCATAATGTATGGAACATTCTAATCAGTTGTACCAGTGAGATTGTGAGCCAAGTCGGTATATCGAGTTGTCATCCATTGTATCCAAATATCAAATGTAAGCTGTATAGCATTGTTCAGTTGGTTTCCAATGTAAAGAGAGATGTACTGTAATCATTGTACTTCAATACAAGTCTTGTACTCTTCTTCAATTATCAATAAAGAGAATAAAGTTCTATATATCTCTGTGTGGCTTCAAGTTACTTTTTTTCTCCGCTGCTATAAAGAAGTGATGTACTTCTATTCAATGAGAAAGATTGTCCTCACTAAATTCAATTTATCTGCTTCTGCCGCTGCGATGTGTTCCTATTTGAAGAATAATCGATTATGTACCATCTTTGCCTTGTACAAGTGCAATACCAGACTTGTACGGCATCACGCCCAAGCGAGGACGATCGATTCCAAGAGATAAAGTATGTAAATAAATGACTCTATGAATCGGGGCGTGACAGAGGCTCTGTTTGGTAGGATGCATGGAATAGTGAAGAGAAAAAAAAAAGTCAAAGAGATACAATTTCCATCCATATAGAAAGGAAAGGTTATTTTCTTCCTTTGTATTTGGTAGGGTGGAAGGAAAATGAAAGTGATACACTTTCCTTTGTTTTGTATGGAAAGAAAAGTAGAAGGAAGGAAAATAAAAATATAGACTTTACCATATTTTAAAGAAAAATCTATATTTTGCTTTCCATACCAAATAAAGAAAAGTGTATCACTTTCATTTTCTTTCTAAGCGCGTTTTCTATTTTTATTACTTTTTTCGTGGCTACGATAGAAATAGAAAATAATTACACTCGACTGCAAATATGGAATGGTTGTATTAATAATAGGAAGCATTAATTACACAGAAAGGAAACATTAATTACGCAAAAATTAAATGGTTGTATTAATAATAATGGAATGGTTGTATTATTGACATTAAATTAGAGGAAGCATTAAATTAGAGGGAGCATTAAATTAATGTCATTATTAATGCTTCCTTTTTTTTTTCTGTTTCCTTCTTTGCTCTCTCTAATTTAGTTATATTAATAATGACATATTTGTAGTCGAGTGTAATTAATGCTTTTTTTTTTCTTTCTGTTTTATTCTTTGTAGCATTTATCTGTATTTTCATGTTTTACTTTTTTGTTACTTTCTATTTCCGTCATTGTCAGAGAAAAAAAATAAATAAAAATAGAAAGCGCCTTTAGGAAGGGCGTTTTCTATTTTTATTTATTTTTTTGATAACGTCGTTAACGGAAGAAAAACGGACAACGAAAAAAATATATTAAAAAATAGAAAATGCCCATTTGAAGGGCGTTTTGATGCTTATTTTGAAATTTATTAAATTTTGATGCTTTGGATGAAATTTTCGATATATATATATATATATATATATATATATATATATATATATATATATATATATATATAATGAGAGTATATATATAAAATGAGAGTAATTAAATTTTCTTGTATGAGAGTATATATATAAATTTATTAAATTTATTAAATTTTCGAGATATATATATATATATATATATATAATGAGCGTATATATATAAAATGAGAGTAATTAATCTTTCTTGTACTGAACCATAAAAATCCATACAGGTACGTATAAAGTATGAATAGAGAGAATTCAGACGATCAGAACTACTCGACTCTCAAACTCGAGTAAAACTGGGTATCAAAGTTTTGATGTCCCCTATGTAAGATAAGTGGACCTCCCTCAATATATATATATATATATATATATATATATATATATATATATATATTACGAAAAGAGAGGGGCCCACATGTCATACATAGGAGGTATTAAAACTTTGATACCTTTCGGTATCAAAGTTTTCTCCCTCAAACTCATGGTGCATGCTGACAAGTGAGAAAGAAAGGGCTGCTGTGCTGCTGCATGCAACATAAAAACACATTGGTGGCTGTGGCAGCTCCCTCCGCGCATGCGGTTTGGTTTGGAACACAAAGAGGCCGGGATCTAGCTTTCTGCAATAGACAGCATGCATCCCTCTGACCCAAACCACAGTGTCAATTATATATGTGCAGTTAATTAATGTCAAAGGGACACAGTACGTACGTAGTGTGTATTGTTACTCAGCTAGTAACTTGTCTACAAGTTTCCGGTCGGATGTAGGTTTTCAACTTTTTTTTTTTTTTTTACTTCTGTCCTGTCATAATAAAGGTTTGAGAGTTGTCTAGTTGAGCTCCTCAACAAACTCGTTCACAACTAGCTACATAAAAGTTGGAGAGTTGTGTAGTTGCTCTCTTCTTTCACCAACTCCTTCACAACAGAGTTTGTGTTGTGTTTGCCAAATCAGCCATTGTGTCCTAGTCACATTGTCCCTTTTGGAATTTGTGAATGGATACTCTGGTCAGGTTGAAGGTCAAACTATACATACATAAATAGTATAGGACAATAATGACCAATAATTTATGACAAAAATTAATAACTATACAATAGCGAGCTAGTGAGACATCTTGTAAGAGCATCTCAAACCCTATTATGACTTTGGAAAAAAGTTGTTGTCACATAGAAATGACAAAATTTTTATTCAAAAGTTCTTCTCCAATGCAATTGTCAAGTCAATTGTGAAGCTTATGTGGCAAAAATTAAAGAAGACATTGTGAAGTTGATTGTCTTGTTCTAGACAATGCACTTGACAATGTCTTCTCTTCTATGTCATCAATTATGAATAAAAAATATTAGAAAAAAGAAAGAAAATGAGTAGTTGTCTTAAAAGTTGTCTTGGAAGTTGGAAAAAAATACTTTCTATTGTCTCCTCAATACTTTTGCATTGGAGATAGTTTTTCTATCTCATTGTCTTTTGAGATATAATTTTGCCACATAAACAAGACATTGTCTTGTGGCTCATGCCACATAGGAGCCACCTAAGACTCACAGCACTTAACAAGACAATAGGGTTGGAGATGCTCTAAGCATAAGAAAGCTGACGCCGCCTTAAATTTACTAATGGATTAACTAAAAAGAGTTTGTTAGTCAGTAATTTAGTATTAGTTATGAGGTAATTGGCATATTAATTGTGTCCAGCACACCAATTTTTTTTTTTATGTATCAACATTTTGGAGTTCTCAGACAAGTCCAAGCCCTTGTCCTTTTATATAATTTTTTTTATAAATTCAAAATTCAACAAATCTAACAAATCCAGAGTGCAATATAATTAGTCCTTGAATATACATAAATTATCACGAAAATCCAATAAATTAAGCAAATCCAAGTTCTAAATTTATTACATTAAATCAAATCAAATAACATTAAACTAAATCTAAGAAGAAAAATATTCATACTCTTCTTGCTTTTTTATGTGCAAAATTGTCAATTAAATCGTTGTTTCAAATTTTTTTTTTTCAAGTTTTATTTGATTTTTTTTTTCAGGTAGCCATGGGTTTCCCTAGACCCATAGTTTTCCCCATCCATTTTTTTTTCCTATATGTGTCAATGCCAATAGGTCTAAGTGCCAAAACAGATAAATCTTATAAGCATCTTAATTGTCTTGTGGCATGGGTACCCGTTTCTTCATGTGATATATTTTTAGTTATTCCACGACAAAAATAGTACATATATAGTTTATGGCAAAATCTGGTAATAACAATCAAATGATTCAGTGACGTTAGGATCCAAGGAATTAATTTGAATGACCAAACAATTAGTTTTTTTTTTAAAGTATTTGATTTACATTCACCACCATTCTTCCGATACTTTCTGTGAGTGGAGTTTAAAGTGACATTTTGTTCTAAAGAAAGTGACATATTAAAAGCTTATTGAAAGCTTTTTTTCTTGGTTTTGGAAGTCATACTTGTGGAAAGCTTGTATTCCTACTGTATATAGGAATATCCAATTCAAATATATTGGAATATTTCTATTATATATAGGAATATTCAATCTGATTCCGAGGTATTTTTTACATAGGTTGAAAATTCCACCTACTCCAACAAATCTTTCCCTTTACAACTATGTAGAGGGGTTCGTCATCCCGACGATCCTCCTGCAGTACTCGAACTTTCCTCTTGGAAGAACCATCGTGAACATGTCTGCTCCGTTGTCATCTGTATGAATCTTTTCAAGCATTGCGTCCTTCTTCTCAACCACATCCCGTATCCAATGATACCGAGTCTCAATGTGCTTGGACCGATTATGAAATGTCTGGTTCTTCACAAGGTGAATGGTACTCTGGCTATCGCAAAGCAAAGTATACTGCTCTTGCTTTAGTCCCACTTCCTGCAGCAACTTCTTCATCCACAATAACTTCTTGCATGCCTCTGTCGCTGCAATGAACTATGCCTCTGTTGTTGACAAGGCAACACATTTCTGCAACTGCGACTGCCACGATACCGTCCCACCAGCAAACATCATCACATAGCCCGAAGTCGAGCTCCTCGTGTCTATATCTCCAGCCATATCAGCGTCAGTATACCCGACCAGCTTCGGCTCGTCACCACCAAAGGAAAGTCTCCAATCGGCAGTGCCTTGAAGGTACCGTAGAACCCACTTGACCGTACTCCAATGTACCCTTCCAAGATTGGAAAGATACCTGCTAACTATGCCAACTGCGTGAGCGATGTCTGGCCTCGTAACATGAGGCTTCCCACAGCTGAAGTATATGGAACCTGCTCCATATCTTTCTTCTCATCCTCGGTAGATGGACACTGCTCCTCAGTGAACTTAAAGTGAGCTGCAAGGGGGGTTACTCACTTTCTTCGACCCATCCATCTCGAAACGCTGAAGTACCCGGTAAATGTACTTCTTTTGGGACAAGTGTAGCAGCTTGGACTCTTTCTCTCTCGGCAGATCTCCATTCCAAGAATAGTCTATGCCCAAGTCCTTTATAGAGAAGGTCGCGCCCAGTTGACACTTCAACTCCGCTATCCTAGTGGCATTCCGACCCACCATTAGTATATCATCAACGTAGAACAATAAAATGATGAAATCATCCTTGGCAAAGTAACTCACAAATACGCAGTGGTCCGACGTCGTCCGCGAATAACCACGCTCCCCCATAAATGATTCAAACTTTATGTACCATTGCCTCGGAGCCTGCTTTAGACCATACAAGCTCTTTCTCAACCGGTAGACCAAGTGTGACTTGTCCTTCTCACAGAATCCCTCTGGCTGATCCATATACAACTCCTTCTCAAGATCACCGTAGAGGAATGCCGTCTTCACGTCCATCTGCTCGACCTCTAAGTCGAAACTGGCTGCCAATGCTAGCACCACCCGAATAGACGATTGTTTGACGGCTGGCGAAAAGATCTCATCATAAATTACACCCTTTCGCTGACTGTAGCCTTTAACTACCAGTCTCGCTTTGTATCGAGGGCGGGTAACATCATCTGTCTGCTTCACTCTGAACACCCATCAATTTTTTAAAGTCTTCTTTCCCTTTGGCAATCGTACCAGATCATAAGTGGAGTTGGCTTGTAAGGAACTCATCTCCTCCTGCATAGCCTTCATCCGCTCCTGCCTACGTTCGTCGTCCATAGCCTCGACGAAACTTTCGGGCTCTCCCTGTCAGTCAGTAGCACATACTCATCTGGTGAGTATCTCGTAGATGGTCGATGCTCTCTGTCGCTCCTCCTCAACGGAACCACTGGTGCTGGCTGTATATCAACAGTCTCCTCCCCTTCAGAAACTACCTCTCCGGCATGCTCATCCTCCTGAGGGTTACCTTGACCACCATCAGCAGGTTGATGGTCAAGGTTAGGAGCAACTCCATGTAATGGCTCCCCTATAACTGGATCCTCTGCGACGTCCTTTGGAAACTACTCGAAGCGAAATAACTCTAACTCAGGCAATTTTTCAGCCTCAGAAGGCATCTCGTAATCCTGAGTGTTGATCATGGTCTGATCCTCGATGAATACCACATCCCTACTTCTGTAGAGCTTTCTTCCCACGGGATCGTAGAGTCTATAGCCAAACTTACCCCGACCGTAGCCGACAAAGACGCACCGCCTCGTCTTCGGCTCAAGTTTGTATCTCTCGTCCTTCGGTACATGCACAAAGGCATTATAACCAAACACTCACAGGTGATTGTATGATGGCTCTTGGCCGTACCATACTATGTCAGGTACATCACTCTACAAAGAAGCACTAGGAGATAAATTAATAGTATAAGCAGCAGCGTAAAGAGTCTTACCCCAGTAACTGTCCGGTAAGTTTGCCTCTGATAGAAAATACCGTACCCTCTCCATTAGTGTCCTATTCATTTGCTCTGCTACACCATTGAGTTGAGGTATCTTGGGCAGAGTCTTCTGGTGTCGTATTCCCTTGCTATCTGGAATAAGCATCAAAGGGACTAATATACTTGCCGCCATTGTCTGACCGAACATATAGCAGCTTTTTGCCCGTCTTCCTTTCAACAGAGGCCTGAAACTCTTTGAAAGTGGGCAGCACATGATCCTTGGTCTTTAATGCATAGACCCAAACCTTCCTGGAATAATCATCAATAAACGTCACAAAATAAGAAGCACCACCAATGGATTTTACCTTCATAGGACTGCAAACATCCGAGTGAATCAACTCGAGCAACGCCGACTTCCTTGTAATGACCCGCTCCGTCCTAGCGGAACGTCGATTCAAACGGCAAGTGCAACGACTCAAACGAGCCGTCGACCCGAAGAGTTGGCATCGACCTGATAAAGAATCGATACAAGGCTTACATTGGCCCGTCAAGATGAATCCAGACTTAGACTTTCAAAGGCGCGTTCGGATTATCGCTCGGCCGATGCGAACATCGCTAAGGTAGGTGGCTCCGATGAACCCGTCTTTGCTTAGCCTAGACACATAACAATACGGACACTATTGCTATTATCGCTAGGCGTCAACACCGCACATGCTAATAAATGAATGACTCAACGCACCTACACTACCAGAATAAGTCGTTTTAGCGACGCCTAAAGACGTCGCTAAAACTACATTTTTCGTCGCTAAAAATATTTAGCGACAAAATTACCGACGTTTTGGGCTGGTCGTAAAAATGTAAGTCGCTGATCTTCGAAACGTCGCCAAACGTCGCAATTACCGACGTTCATCGACGTATTTATACGTCGGTCTGTTGCCGACGTCTACCGTCGTGTCGTCGGTGACTTAGCGACGTATTACTTCGTGTCGCTACGCGTCAGTAACTTTATCGACGAATTACCGTCGAGTCGTCGGTGTTTTAGTGACATGTTCAAAGTCGCTAAACGTCGGTAATTACTGGGAATTCCTAGGATGATTACCGACGTGCACCGACGTTTACCGACGTTCTCCGACATATATTGACGTCGCTAAACGTCGGTACCCTGGATAATATCGCATATTTACCGACGTTTAGCGACGCAAAGGTACGTCGATGGACGTCGGTAAACATCGATAAATGTCGATAATTCTGCAAAAAAAATAAAAATAAAATAAAATACAGAATGTCCATTTCTCCTGTCAATAGTATTGCATGATTAGAAGACTTGGCAGTTATTAGAGGTTCATATCAATCATGGAGATGATGATACTAGGCATTGGGTGGGGAGAACAATACTTGACGTATGGGCTTCTTTACACTTCCATGATTTACCTGTGCGCTCCACCGGAGACGCAGGCTCCAGGCGCCCTCTGACGTTTCCCAGAGCGTTATGGACGTAGCCCCTTGCACATGGTGCCCTCTGACGCTTCCCGAGCGTTACGGACGTAGGCCCCTGGTACCTTCTATGGAAACTATGTCAATCCTATTTTCAGCCAGGGCTCATGCGTCGAAGGATTGTATCTCAACTGCATGTTCACAGTAGAATGGTTAGGAATCCGATTGCATGCATACCTTTTTCTCTTATTATATTATCACAGTTTATTATGGCATGGTGTTTTCTTGTATCTTGCTATGTCCCCTGAGGACCTGGTTATCTCTCCAGGTTTAGACGATTTTCCACAGGAGTACGGAGCGGCTTTGGAGCTATCTTACGTTGATGACGAGGCAGTGCCTTATGACTTTTAGTCTATTTCTTATCTGAGACATTTGTAGACATTATTTTACATCTCTTTTCTTTCTATTTTGTGGAGGTCGGACTCCGATCTTGTGAGACTATTTTTCATAGCTGTTTGGAGTGAGTATGTTCACCCGGCTATCTTTTGATACTCTTATTTATTTATTTGGACTTCATTATCTTCTGTGTTGAGCTGTGATGAGATTAGATATGTTATTCTGGCCTGTGATTATTTATTTACAGCTTATGTGCCTATATGAGGATTCCATATATTGGAGTATTCTTTATATATGTGTAGCTGGCATATTCACGTACTTGGTCCTATGTATTATGGGACTGGGGCGTTACAGTGGACGTCGGTAAACATCGGTAAATGTCGCTAATTCTGCAAAAAAAAATAAAATAAAATAAAATACAGAATGTCCATTTCTCCCTGCAGTTTAAAAAGATAACCATTTCTCATTGTAGAATAGGATCCAAACAATCACAGAATGTCCATTTCTCGCTGTACACAGGTTTCAGTCCCTATAACCACGTCTACAACAATCACACAATGTCTAGTTCTCAGAATGTCCATTTCTCACTGTACACAGATTTCAGTCCCTATAACCAAGTCTACAACAATATCACTTCACAATACGAAGCATTGTCGACTACTTTCCGACGATACTAATCCGAAATGGTATATAATAATCCAACACGGCCGATACCTATCGGATATGACCGATACCAAATCGATAAGGCCAATATGAATCCTAGCTATACGGCCGATACATATCGGATAGGACGATACCAATTCGCTACGACCAATACCAACCGATACGGTCAATACTTATAAGTACCTACGGTCCAGGAGGTTGATCCGCTAGTACATCCATGTACGATCAACGAAGTAACGATCAATTTCAATTTGGATGTGAAAATCTGTATCGTAAGACAAACTAAACATAATCAAATCTATTTCACATGCTTAATTGCCAAGTATGGGAACGAATGGCTCAGAACACAACCCAAAATTCATTCTAGCATACATTAGTGTGAATCATCTATTTTATGTACATATGGTGTAGTATATGTTCTTATCGTATCTAGTATCTGAAAGATATAACAGAATCAAGATGAACTCACATAATGTAATACTAAGACATCATCTACTACTATATAAGATATAGTGATAGGTTGTCGTATCATCATTGCCGAGGGATGAGGGTCGGAGGACGTCGATAAACGTCGCTAAATCTGCAAAATAAAATAAAATACAGAATATCCATTTCTCCCTGCAGTTTAAAAAGATAACCATTTCTCACTATAGAATAGGATCCAAACAATCACATAATGTCCATTTCTCGCTGTACACAGGTTTCAGTCCCTATAACCAAGTCTACAACAATCACACAAAATATGGGAACGAATGGCTCAGAACACAACCCAAAATTTATTCTAGCATACATTAGTGTGAATCATCTATGTTCTGTACATATGGTGTAGTATATGTTCTTATCGTATCTAGTATATGAAGAATGTAACAGAATCAAGATGAACTCACATAATGTAATACTAAGACATCATCTACTACTATATAAGATATAGTGATAGGTTGTCGTATCATCATTGCCGATGGATGAGGGTCGGAGGACGTCGGTAAACGTCGCTAAATCTGTAAATAAAATAAAATAAAATAAAATACAGAATATCCATTTCTTCCTGCAGTTTAAAAAGATAACCATTTCTCACTGTAGAACAGGATCCAAACAATCACATAATGTCCATTTCTCGCTGTACACAGGTTTCAGTCCCTATAACCAAGTCTACAATAATCACACAAAATATAGGAACGAATGGCTCAGAACACAACCCAAAATTCATTCTAGCATACATTAGTGTGAATCATCTATGTTCTGTACATATGGTGTAGTATATGTTCTTATCGTATCTAGTATCTGAAGAATGTAACAGAATCAAGATGAACTCACATATTGTAATACTAAGACATCATCTACTACTATATAAGATATAGTGATAGGTTGTCGTATCATCATTGCCGAGACATGAGGGTCGGAGGACGTCGGTAAACGTCGCTAAATCTGCAAAAAAAATAAAAAAATAAAAAATAGAATATCTATTTCTCACTGTAGTTTAAAAAGATAACCATTTCTCACTGTAGAATAGGATCCAAACAATCACCAGCGAGAAGTTGAAGAAGCTGGGCACGCTGAGCAGCCCGTTATGCCTTGATGAGGACGATCCGGAAGACAATGCTGATTCAGTTTTGCCTTCCTTGGATGGTATTGATTCTGTAGATCCGTGTATAAAAGAGGAAGAGATTGGGAGTAGAGTGGATCCGGAGAGAAATGAGAGATTGGAAGCTGGGTCAATATCCAAGAAGCGAAAGAGAGTCGAGGATTCTGATAGGTTGTCGTATCATCATTGCCGAGGGATGAGGGTCGAAGGACAGTCAACTTTATCTACGGCTACATATTTTCTGCCTCGCCAGTCGAATAGCTGCAGGGACTATGTCTTGATCACCATGTCGTATCGTAGATTAATACAAATAGAGCTGGAGCTGGAGCCAAAATACAGAAACCAAAATACAAAATACAGAATCCAAAATACAAAATACAAAATACAAAATACAGAAACCAAGATACAAAATACAGAAATCAAAATACAAAATACAGAATCCAATCCTTGGGTTCGCCGAAAATACAAAACACTGTGAGAATGGATGGCTCAGAACACAACCCAACCGGAGAGGATACTCTGAGAGATCCATCTGAGTAGGACGTATACTCTGAGAGATCACCTTTACAAGAATGATATCATAGTGGGATTGAGTGCTGGAGGAGATATTATCAGAGTATACGTCCTACTCAGATGGGTCTCTCACTGTTACTATTTTTTCTGACAGCATGGTGGATGTGCTCCGTCAACAGATTCTTGCTCCGAGCCAAAACTGTCCCGGAGCTCAAGTGGACATCCTTCGTGTAGAGCTCGAGTGAGACGTTCCTGACATCATGGTGGTCTCCTTTGTTAAAGTATCCGTGATCGTCCCACAACCAATGTGGGATGAGCACAGATACTTTGACAAAGGAGACCACCATGCTGTCAGGAACCTCTCACTCGAGCTCTACACGAAGGATGTCCACTTGAGCTCCGGGGCAAAGTTTTGGCTCGGAGCAAGAATCTGTTGAGGGAGCACATCCACCATGCCGTCAAAAAAAATATTAACGGTGAGAGACCCATCTGAGTAGGACGTATACTCTGATAATATCTCCTCCAACACTCAATCCCACTAATGATATCATTCTTGTAAAGGTGATCTCTCAGAGTATACGTCCTACTCAGATGGATCTCTCAGAGTATCCTCTCTGGTTGGTTGTCTTATCATCATTGCCGAGGGATAGGGTCGGAGGACAGTTAACTTTATCTACGGCTACATAGTTTCTGCCTCGCCAATCGAATGGCTGCAGGGACTATGTCCTGATCACCATGTCGTAGTCCAATACAATCCAGAGATTGACACAGTACTAATTCATATATGCAGTCTAATACAAATAGTCTAATACAAAAACAACCCAATACAAATAGTCCAATACAAATAAGTACTAATAGCTAATGAGAACCACGCTGCTCACGCAAACGCTCAGTGATACGATCACGCAACCACCTCGAAAAAGCGAGATCTTTGGCGTGATGAGAGATGTCGTCCCTTGCAAGTGTTGCATGAATAGAACACCCGGTCTCACTAGCTACCGGTGCTGGATGAATAGAACTCCCGGTCTCACTAGCAATCGGTACCACTTCCTCCTTAACTGTAGGAGGAGCCACCTCAGCATTCACTGTTTCCCTCAAACGACGTGCCATTCCTCGGGTCATGGGTGCCATCTGGTAAGATCGATAGTCACAAATAATATAATTGTAACATAAGCAAGCTAAAGGAACCATCATGTAATTTGAGTATATTTTCGAAAGTAGAGGGATAAGAGTCGGATGACAGTCAACTTTATTTACGACTACATAGTTTCTGCCTCGCCAGTCGAATGGCTGCAGGGACTATGTCCTGATCACCATGTCGTACCATAGATTAATGCAAATGGAGCTGGAGTTGGAGCCAAAATACAGTTGGTACTAACCTCAATAGAACAAACACTCTCACAGCTCAAAATACTAACACATGCTCACGCCTTACTCTTGTGACACTCCCTTTCAAACACAAACACACACCTATATGTACCCTTACACATGTTGCCATGTTACCTGTAAAAATAGGAAACCCTTGTTGTCTAAAATAAGACACAATTCTACAAAGAGAACCATACTGTAGAACTCACACTTTAAGACAATAGATGAAGAAAGACTTGTATGGAGGATCGATAGGGTTGAACGATGTCATTTTATTCTACAAAGAGAACCATACTGTAGAACTCATACTTTAACACAATTCTACAAAGAGTTGTCATAGGGTGTTGAGCGATGTCATTTTATTCTTTTCTTCTTCTTCTTCTTGAGATTTTTGAGTATTGGATCTTAAGACATATATAGCTAGAACTTACGAAGAATGGAGTACCATACTTCAACAAATAGATGTTGACTAATTGGTTCATATACTTATTGTCTAAAATAAGTGTAGAAATGTTGCAAGGTGAAACAATGTATCAAACACTATATCGAAACCCAAACCCAATATGCAAATCCAAATTAATACGAAAATACACAAGTGTATGTAGGGGATTAAGTGTACAGAGGTGAAATACATATATATGCATGCTTGGGGGGTGTCCACGTGTCCAACAAATGGACACAAAGTATCCAAAACCTCACGAACACACTGTATCAGTGAACACATGGTCGTAATGTGTCTCCGTGTCCATTTTGGACACGAAAAACACCTCAATTAGGGTTAGGGTTTACCTTCAGTCTCTTCGCGGTGGTGGAGGAGGAGGAGGAGGAGGACAAGTTCGATGGTAGAGGAGGAGGATCTCGCGGTGGAGGAGGAGAAGGGGCTCGCGATGGAGGAGGAGGAGGAGGAGAAGGGGCTCGCCGGAGGGAGGAGAAGGGGCTCGCGGTGGAGGAGGAGGATGAGCGGCGCCGGAGGGAAGGGGGTCGGGCTATCGTCGAGGTCGGTGGAAGAGGGGCGGAAACAAAAAATTTGGGGAGAGGAGGAAATGAAAAGTGGAACCGAGAAAACTCTATTTAGCAGAAGTTAGCGACGTCTGTAAATACGTCGCAAAACGTCGACTATTCTTTAATATTCGACGACGCCTTTAGTTATTGCGACGCTAAACGTCGCTGAACTAATAAAAATGGCAACATTTCTCGACAAATCAACGACGTTGGTTTTTATTACACTAAAGGTAGTCGCAATATGTCGCTGTTTGTCGCTATCAGCGACGTATTGTGACGCATACTTTTGGAGTCGCTAAATCCAAAAATATTAGCGACATTTTAAGTCGGTGCCGCTAATTTCGTCGCTGATATGACTTATTTTGGTAGTGCTAGCTAAGGGAATAATCCCATCTTGTATGCTTTTATAGAATATGGAAAAGGTCATGGAAAAATATGAGAACTCTCACACCGCGTTCCACGCTCGTGCTAAGGTACAAGCTTACGTTCATGTCCCTTACGCGTTTAACAATAAAACAATGAATGGTTTACAACAATAAAACGGAAGACTATCGACATAGTCGTTCCGAGTAGAGTATAGCAACATTGAAAGACTTCGGGACCGATGGGTCGCCAAGGTGACTCCCGCACGAGGAGTTGCATAATGAATGAATGAACGAGTAAGTGAATGAATGAATCCACGAATGAATGAATACGTAAAAAATGAATGAATGAACGGACAAGTGAAAGAAAGAAATGAAAGAGTGAATAAAAGATAAGACATGAAAGAATGGTTAGCGAGAGGTATGATGGGCACGTGCAACGGGGCTCGCTACCCGTACTGCACGGACGCCAACCTGGTCGATAACGCATTATGGCTCAAGACAACCGTTATGTTAAATGACAAGTCAATACGAAATGGTCGTGGACAAACGGCACGGGCGATGGAGGAGAATACCGTGGCCGTCATGAGGAAGGATTCTGCGGCACGGGCGATGGGGGGGAATACCGTGGCCGGCCTAGACGGAATCAGACATGGGGCTTACGGGCTGCTTTGAGTGGGGGCTCGGCCACTCAAGGGGACGTAAAGCCAGGCATTTTAAGAGACTATCAAGGTGTACCAGCCATCACGCTTCGATAGATGAGAATGCCCAAGTGATATGTCCAAAATGGCTTGTGATGCCAGTGACCCGTGCATGTAGATTAAGTGGGCTATGCTGGTGGCAATCCACGTGCAAGTCCTTGTATTGAAACAAGTAGTCTAAGTTAACTAAATGAAGTGTCTCTTGAACATGCTTGAAATGTAACATCCTGAACATGCTGGAAATGTAACACTCTTGAACATGCTGGAAATATAACACTCTGAACATGCTTGAAATGTAACACCCTGAACATGCTGGAAATGTAACACTCTGAACATGCTTGAAATGGAACACGCCAATGATAAGAGTACTTTATGTAAATGAGTTAGAGAACGTGCCTACGACGTGCTAGAACCTGAGGCAGGGACACGCCCTTAGTTTACTTTGGACAGGGAAGGCCGGACAGTAAGTATGGGTAAGTCGTTCATGCATTTCCATGCAGACACTTGAATTCGGCAATACGAGATAGGTTACGAAATATGCATGAAACTGATCCTAAGGCAAGATTAAAAAGACAATGAATGATAGATGGTGCACAAAAGTAAATGGAACGTGTTTGGTAATGATAGCATTGTGGGCGAGCTAGCCTCCCCACCAGTGCATAACAATATACTGATAACCCCACAGTCTACTTGCAGGATGCAGGAGACGTCATCGGGTGCGGAGCTTCCTTCGAACGTGCTAAGGTGCGGAACTATCTCTCGAGCCTTGGAGCATTGCAAGGAGCTGGAGCACCATATACAGGATATAATGTATCGGAACATCGCCATGAATCATTCCATGTTGAAAGCCATTTGGCACACCTTTTATGTTTCAGAGAGAGAGAAAGAGAGAGAGAGAGAGAGAGCTTGAGAGACTTGTAAACTCGGTCTAGCGCCGCTTGTAAACTTTGTCACAACCCGCACCCTAGAGTAAGGATACGAGACGTGGGTACGTCCAGCCTACGCTGCAGTATCGACGGTAGAACGCTGTCCTAGGTCAAACATCTAACAATATAAAGGTACCTGTACAGTATATACTCTCCGAATGGAGGTCACATAGCAGATACAGTCTCAATCACAACTAAGGTAGAGCAAGATAAAAGATAGGTAAAACATGAAATCCAAAAGATATACAACAGATAGAAGTCTAAGTGTCTAAGATACACAAACCCAGAAAATATCTCAAAGCTCAATACAGTAATCCATAGAATAAATACAACTCAATACAACTGAAATAACTAACTATACAACCTCTACTGTGTCTCCTCTAGGCTAGCAGGCAACCTCCAGGCTATCTGTAAAATTTATCAACAGGTCCAGTCAGGACATGAACGAGCACAAACTCATCTAGAAAACCCAAGTAAATGACAAAAAACTATAAAGCAGTTATAGACAGTTGTATTGATGAACATGACAGTTTATGTTCAGGTGGTGGTAAGAAAGACAGATATAGTGCAAGGAAAGTAAGTAACTAAACAAGAGGAGAATCATGGCAATAAAGACTGTAAATAGAAACTAGCTGAACCAGGGTAACATGATATAAGTTCAGACAGTAAATGTAAACAAGTGTAAGACCAACGTAAATCTAGACAACATGAATCTGATACCAGGTGATTCCAGTACAAGAAGAGTCTGGTATGAGATGATTTCAGTCAGTGATCAAAGAATCCAGGGTGAGTCCAGACTATACTCTAACAGTGTGTTTTAAAATATCGAGATCGACATGTAACGGCTATAGGTAATCCGGCACATCACACACTCGGCCGGGTGTGAGATGGCTATCATTCCAGTAGATTCCAGCATGTGGGGTGATTCCGGAATTGGGGTATGTCTAAATATCTTACTCAAGTATTTTCCCTCCCAGCAAGTACAAGTGAATCCAGAATACGACACGAGAATCGAGATGAGTCCAGCCAAACGTGATAATACCAGCAAGTGATTTCAGGGTGATTCCAGTAGGTGATTCCAGTAATAGAAGCCAAACATGATGATACCAGTAATAGAGGCCAGACAATATGGTATATGTGTCGCATACATGAATCCAGAAATATCCATACGTGTTGTAACAGAGAATCATATACAATCAACTAGAACTGAAGTACAGTAATTGACAAATAAATGAGAGAACTATCAGAGAATGTACTCGCCTGATGTCTGAATGTCCAAAGTAAATATACTGTCCGATGAGAGGTGTCTGGCTCCTAATCAGAACAACACAAGTCACAACAAGTCCAAAATGACAATATGAAGTTCTACTATGCATTCTACATGATTATAGGTCAATCTAGACCAAAGTCAACTCTTGGTCAACTTGGTCAACCCTGAAAGTCAAACCTAGGTCAACTATGGTCAAACTAGGTCTAACAAGTCTAAATTAGGTCAAACAAGTTATTCTAGGTCTAAACAAACTAAGTATATACAAATCAAGTATCCAAGACAACTACTAACTCATAGCCTAAGTCACTTGCTAAACCAAGCACAAAACTAAACCATAAGCTAACAAGGCACACAAACTTAGTCATATAATGTATATATATTATTCACATTCACATATTCATATACATAGATATATATATGAAAGCTATATATATAGGCACATACATATATATATATATATATATATATATATATATATATATATATATATATAAATATATATATATATATATAGAGAGAGAGAGAGAGAGAGAGAGAGGTAAAAGAGTGAGTATGTGTGTGTTTGGCATGTGTGTGAAAGGATATGTGTTAATGTTCTAAAATTTAGTGATAGGTAGGTATATGTGACATGGGATACATGATGTCAAAGGATGTATGAATGCATGTGTGTAAAAGGTTATATGTTAACTCAGTTTATAGAAATACATACATAAATACTTACCTTGTATACATGCATACATACATATCATGTATATTACATTTACATGATACATACATGTATACTTGTATTATATTATACTTACATTCATGCATATTAGATACTTGTATTTATATTAACATATTACAAACATTCATTTCATTCATGCATCTATGCATTACCTACATGTTTTATACATATGCATACATTGTATATTCATATCATTTCATACATTAACATAGAGACATACAAACATACACACATCATATATTTCATACCTTGCATTACCTTACATATCATGTTATATATTATCATTCATTCCTTTCATATATTACATTCTATATTACCTATATACATGTATTTCCTCCATTCATTCATGCTTGCATCATATACTCTACATTACCATACATGTTATCATTATATGTTATATTACAATATTTATACATTATGCATTCATATATATCATTACATATATATCTTGCATTCATATCTAGCATTCATTATATACTTTCATGCATACATTGTATATCATTCTTTCATTCATGCATTGCTTATATGTATTATATTAATAGCATTCCTACATGCTTTCATTCAAACATATATATAAATTAATGTAAAGAGAATACATATCATATATATATCATTTTATTCATCTAACATATCATGTATTACATACTCTATATTCATTTAATATCCATACTACATAGG
This sequence comes from Iris pallida, assembly GCA_029216955.1. Lineage (NCBI taxonomy): Eukaryota > Viridiplantae > Streptophyta > Magnoliopsida > Asparagales > Iridaceae > Iris > Iris pallida. Next base: position 10,752,964 of record JANAVB010025198.1, read on the forward strand.
CTCATAGGTTACACAAAATGCATATATCATATAGTCACTCTTCTACTTAAAACCAATACTGTTCCAATTGGGCATTCATTAAATTCTAGGATTAAATTATGTTGTAGCTCTTCGTGTTAGCTTTTCGAAACTTTAAACGGATCGCATTTTCGTGTCCGGAAGCTCCCGAAATCGCAAAAAATACAGAAACACGTTCGTCTTTCATACAGCTGACACTCAAATAATTCTACAGAAAGTTACACAAAGAATTTGGCTTTTTAAAATATATATTTGGAAAGCTAACTTCGATACGGTTGTTTTAAAAAAAATGGAAGATAAATCAGAGTTCTAAGCTAAAAGTTATGACATTTCTAAGTTGCTTTGGTTAATAAAAACGTGGATAAAAATTATGACGGATTTGACAAAAGAACACATATAGGCCAAGATACTTGGATACAAACATAGGTATCCAAATGAAACTCATTCTAACCATCCTAACTAAGATCAATCCACTCTCTAACCATCTAACCACACACACAAATAAATATATATATTTATGCACACAAATGTCCAAAATAGGGGTTTTTTCCACTAAGACACAATCACAACACAAAGGACACTCCTATGACCTCCAAATGGGCACGAGGTAGACACGAAATGGAGATACAACCATAGGGGTCATTCCTATGGGTTCAAAATAGACCTATATGCATGAGGAAATGAAAAGGAAAATTAATTTATACCTCCCGGTAGATCGAATCGAAGAAAAGCCTTCCCGGAGCGACACCGACACGTAGAGATTCCAAAAGGACATGAACGAGCTCTGAATCCTCCCAAACTTGGGTAGCTTCCTCCTTGGCTAGAATGGAGAAAGAAAGAAGAAGATTTGGTGGCGAAATGGAAGGATTTGGTGGAAAAATTGCTAGGGATTGCTCTCTAGAAATTTGGGGAAGAACAAGCGAGAGAGTGTGGATGAGAATAATGAAATGAACTTGAGCCTATCCTCTCCCAAATTGGCTAGCCATATGGAGCTATTTGTCCTATTATGGTAAGGTCCAAAATGCCCCCACTAATCTATTCTATTAGTATTAGGAAAGGACTAATTGGTTGGGGCTAAATTAGTCATTCTAAAGTCTCTAATCACACTAACCTTATCCATAATAATTAGTCTAACTTCTAACTAAAATATTTCTATCATGTGGGCCATGGCTAACTAATGTGTGGGTCCACTAAAGTCAACACTACCCCCGGGTCCCCGTTTCAAGTCGGATTGAGCTGAAATTCGAACCCGACTCAAATAATCCCAAAACAATATCATAAATAATAAAATAAATTTCAAAAATATTTCAAAAATAAAAAATGACAAAAATATTCCTGTTCCTGAAAATTGGGGGTGACAAATTTCTCAAAATTAAAACCAAACAATAGTAAAATATCAAAATTACAAGTCATAATTTTAAATAGTTTAAAAATGATTAAAAATCACCAAAAATCATAATATAAAATAATAATCAATAAATAATAATTATAATTACAAAATTTCAAAATTACCCTCATCTGGAAAACTGGGTGTTACAATCCTACCCACCTTATAAAAATTTCGTCATCGAAATTAAGTTGATCGCACCCCCTTATATGTCAAACATAGTCAAGGGTCAATCACTTGTCAATTTCTCAACATCCAAGTACTTGGTCATCAACTGGTCAACTTCTTAGGGTTTTACCTATGCTAGCTATCTAGGTGTTGGCAACTAGAATTTAGCAAAAGAGAAACTCTATAATAGACTAGCTCTTAAGTTCTCAATCCTATCAAGTCACCTATAACTAAATACCTACAAGCTAAGCACATGAATACCAAATACCACATATATATATATGCTCAAGAACAACAATCCATCACATATATCCTAAGTATATCATCTATATATATATACATGACTGATCAACCAAGGGTTAAGGCAGACTAAACTTATAAGGGTCTGAAACAATGCTTAGAACTAGGCTAAGGATGAATGGTCTGAATCAAAGGGACATGGTATCTAGTGAAGGGTCACACTGCCTATAAAGGTGATCAACACAAAGGAACCCAACACGAAGAGAACTTAACTAAAATGGAAAACTGAACCAAGTATAGGCTAAACAACATGTTTATAACCCTATACAACAATGGCCTATAGATAACAACTAACCTATATCCCATATGCCAATATCATCTGCAATCTATCTATGCAAATAGACCTCTCGGTCTTAGGTGAAACTACAACTATACTCAAAGGCAGGCTCTGGTCATGGGTGCCTCACTGGAAAAGGTAAGGGAAAGTAGTAATAATCATCAAGGCTGTAAGACATACTAACATCCTATGTGTAACTGGTTGGTATTATAGATAACAGGAGAATTATCTGCAATGGGTTACTATTCTAACACCAATGCTAACTATCACCTCTAGGGTACAGACACTCTACAAGTCATCATACCATTATACTATGAAGGAACTACCTATGAATAAGCTCTACAAAACTAAATATCCCTACTCCTAAGTCATTTATAACAATCAAAAGGGTATGATGTTTAAACCTTCTCAAGATACAATATGTTAATCATATGCGTCTGTCCAAAATTATGTTGTCCAGAGTGTTCATCATGCTAGTGAGCAAGGCTACGATAATCACAGAGTCCTTGACTAAGGCACGTACCTCTAGGTTCATGGTATTTAAAATTTTCGTACTGCCGCATGCGACGGCGAAAACCTTAAATTCCCATACCCGAGAATACATCCAAAATCTGACTACATGTCCTCACTATGCCAACTAACACGACTATCGAGGATTCTAGATCCCATGATTTAGGCGACCTAGCCCATATGATTTTCTCAGAAGAAAAACAAACACAACAAAAGAGTAACATGACAAAATTAATCAATCAACATGGAACAGATGGAATCGGATTTCAAGGTAATTATAAAAGAAAATTGCGGGAATGGAATTGAGAAGAACGAAACTTGCAGCAAGATCTCCAACGGTCTGTGCATCCTCGACTGTCCTGACGATAGCTCGCCCTGCTGGTTTCCTCTAGCCTTATGCTGATACTGCACAAATCTCTGCTGCTGATGCTGTATGAATCGCTGCTGCTGAGAGAAACCGGAAACGAAGGGAAAAGTCTCTGTACAGACGGAGGTGCACCTCCAATGTAGCAGAAATGCCAACCTGAGTCGGCACAACAGAAGCTGCGATCTCGAGGCCCTGATGAACATGATGAGAGGTGGCCAGCCTCTCGATAGTATCCTCCGAACCGAAGCGATGAGATCGTGTCTTCATAACCATCATGAAGACAGATCAAAACAAGAAGCAATTTCTGAGAATGAAACGAAAATTCAAAGGAGAACAATTTATATTCAAGGGAAGTCAATAAGCAACAATTTTAGACAAAAGGAATCGGATTAAGAGTTTTTCCTAATGTGATTGAGTACCTCCAAAAATATCCTAATCCTACTACAGGCTGTAGTGATACTTTAGTTCGAATACTAATACATAAACTCGACCTGCATGGGCCATCACTAAAAACGTGTCACGACCCGCACCCTAGAGTAAGGACACGAGACGTGGGTACGTCCAGCCTATGCCGCAGTATCGGCGGTAGAACGCTGTCCTAGGTCAAACATCTAACAATATAAAGGTACCTGTACAGTATATACTCTCCGAATGGAGGTGACATAGCAGATACTGTCTCAATCATAACTAAGGCAGAGCAAAAGAAAAGGTAGGTAAAATATGAAATCCAAAAGATATACAACAGATAGAAGTCTAAATGTCTAAGATACACAAACCCAGAAAACATCTCAAAGCTCAATACAGTAATCCATATAATAAATACAACTCAATACAACTGAAATAACTAACTATACAACCTCTACTGTGTCTCCTCTAGGCTAGCAGGCAACCTCCAGGATATCTGTAAAATTTATCAACAGGTCCAGTCAGGACAGGAACGAGCACAATCTCATCTAGAAAACCCAAGTAAATGACAGAGAACTATAAAGCAGTTATAGACAGTTGTATTGATGAACATGGCAGTTTATGTTCAGGTAATGGTAAGAAAGACAGATATAGTGCAAGGAAAGTAAGTAACTAAACAAGAGGAGAATCATGGCAATAAAGACTGTAAATAGAAACTAGCTGAACCAGGGTAACATGATATAAGTCCAGACAGTAAGTGTAAACAAGTGTAAGACCAACGTAAATCCAGACAATATGAATCTGATACCAGATGATTCCAGTACAAGATGAGTCCGGTATGAGATGATTTCAGTCAGTGATCAAAGATTCCAGGGTGAGTCCAGACTATACTCTAACAGTGTGTTTTAAAATACCGAGATCGACATGTAACGGCTATAGGTAATCCGGCACATCACACACTCGACCGGGTGTGAGATGACTATCATTCCAGTAGATTCCAACATGTGGGGTGATTCCAGAATTGGGGTATGTCTACATGTCTTACTCAAGTATTTTTCCTCTCAGCAAGTACAAGTGAATCCAGAATACGACACGAGAATCGAGATGAGTCCAGCCAAACGTGATGATACCAGCAAGTAATTCCAGGGTGATTCCAGTAGGTGATTCCAGTAATAGAAGCCAAACATGATGATACCAGTAATAGAGGCCAGACAATATGGTATATGTGTCGCATACATGAATCCAGAAATATCCATACGTGTTGTAACAGAGAATCATATACAACCAACTAGAACTGAAGTACAGTAATTGACAAATAAATGAGAGAACTATCAGAGAATGTACTCGTCTGATGTCTGAATGTCCAAAGTAAATATACTGTCCGATGAGAGGTGTCTGGCTCCTAATCAGAACAGCACAAGTCACAACAAGTCCAAAATGACAATATAAAGTTCTACTATGCATTCTACATGATTCTAGGTCAATCTAGACCGAAGTCAACTCTTGGTCAACTTGGTCAACCCTGAAAGTCAAACCTAGGTCAACTATGGTCAAACTAGGTCTAACAAGTCTAAATTAGGTCAAACAAGTTATTCTAGGTCTAAACAAACTAAGTATATGCAAATCAAGTATCCAAGATAGCTACTAACTCATAGCCTAAGTCACTTGCTAAACCAAGCACAAAACTAAACCATAAGCTAACAAGACACACAAACGTAGTCATATAATGTATATATATTATTCACATCACATATTCATATACATAGATATATATAGGAAAGCTATATATATAGGCACATACATACATACATATATATATATATATATATATATATATATATATATATATATATATATATATATATATATATATATATAGAGAGAGAGAGAGAGAGAGAGAGAAAGAGAGGTAAAAGAGTAAGTGAGTATGTGTGTGTTTGGCATGTGTGTGAAAGGATGTGTTAATGTTCTAAAATTTAGTGATAGGTAGGTGTATGTGACATGGGATACATGATGTCAAAGGGTGTATGAATGCATGTGTGTAAAAGGTTAACTCAGTTTATAGAAATACATACATACATACTTACCTTGTATACATGCATACATACATATCATGTATATTACATTTACATGATACATACATGTATACTTGTATTATATTATACTTACATTCATGCATATTAGATACTTGTATTTATATTAACATATTACAAACATTCATTTCATTCATGCATCTATGCATTACCTACATGTTTTATACATATGCATACATTGTATATTCATATCATTTCATACATTAACATAGAGACATACAAACATACACACATCATATATTTCATACCTTGCATTACCTTACATATCATGTTATATATTAGGGTAAATTACGTTAACTATCCCTATGTTTTACACTTATTACAGAAACTACCCCTACTTCGAAACTAATTACGCGGACCACCCCTATAGTTTCTATTTTCTATTAAAATATAACACTAACTACCCCTATGTTTTATAAAATTTCTAAAGGAGAGGGGTAGTGAGTGTATTTAGTTTCAAATAGGGGTAGTCTCTATAATACTCATGAAACATAGGGGGGGTTGGTGTATTTATTTCTATATATTATCATTCATTCCTTTCATATATTACATTCTATATTACCTATATACACGTATTTCCTCTATTCATTCATGCTTGCATCATATACTCTACATTACCATACATGTTATCATTATATATTGCATTACAATATTTATACATTATGCATTCATATATCATTACATATATATCTTGCATTCATATCTAGCATTCATTATATACTTTCATGCATACATTGTATATCATTCTTTCATTCATGCATTGCTTATATGTATTATATTAATAGCATTCCTACATGCTTTCATTCAACCATATATATAAATTAATATAAAGAGAATACATATCATATATATATCATTTTATTCATCTAACATATCATGTATTACATACTCTATATTCATTTAATATCCATACTACATAGGCTCATAGGTTACACAAAATGCATATATCGTATAGTTACTCTTCTACTTAAAACCAATAATGTACCAATTGGACATTCATTAAATTCTAGGATTAAATTATGTTGTAGCTCTTCATGTTAGCTTTCGAAAACTTTAAACGGATCGCATTTTCGTGTCCGGAAGCTCCCAAAATTGTGAAAATACCGAAACACGTTCGTCTTTCATACAGCTGACACTCAAATAATTCTACAGAAAGTTACACAAAGAATTTAGCTTACTAAAATATATATTTGGAAAGCTAACTTCGATACGGTTCTTTTAAAAAAAATCGAAGATAAATCGAAGTTCTAAGCTAAAAGTTATGACATTTCTAAGTTGCTTTGGTTAATAAAAACGTGGATAAAAATTATGACGGATTTGACAAAAGAACACATATAGGCCAAGATACTTGGATACAAACATAGGTATCCAAATGAAACTCAGTCTAACCATCCTAACTAAGATCAATCCACTCTCTAACCATCTAACCACACACACAAATAAATATATATATTTATGCACACAAGTGTCCAAAATAGGGATTTTTTCCACTAGGACACAATCATAACACAAAAGACACTCCTATGACCTCCAAATGGACACGAGATGGACACGAAATAGAGATACAACCATGGGGGTCATTCCTATGGGTTCAAAATAGACCTATATGCATGAGGAAATGAGAAGGAGAAGGGATTTATACCTCCCGGTAGATCGAATCGAAGAAAAGCCTTTCCGGAGCGACACCGACACGTAGAGATTCCAAAAGGACACGAACGAGCTCTGAATTCTCCCAAACTTGGGTAGCTTCCTCCTTGGCTAGAATGGAGAAGGAAAGAAGAAGATTTGGTGGCGAAATGGAAGGATTTGGTGGAGAAATTGCTAGGGATTGCTCTCTAGAAATTTGGGGAAGAACAAGAGAGAGAGTGTGGATGAGAATAATGAAATAAACTTGAGCCTATCCTCTCCCAAAGTGGCTGGCCATATGGGGCTATTTGTCCTATTATGGTAAGGTCCAAAATGCTCCCACTAACCTATTCTATTAGTATTAGGAAAGAGCTAATTGGTTGGGGCTAAATTAGTCATTCTAAAGTCTCTAATCACACTAACATTATCCATAATAATTAGTCTAACCTCTAACTAAAATATTTCTATCATGTGGGCCATGGATAACTAATGTGTTGGTCCACTAAAGTCAACACTACCCCCGGGTCCCCGTTTCAAGTCGGATTGAGCTGAAATTCGAACCCGACTCAAATAATCCCAAAACAATATCATAAATAATAAAATAAATTTCAAAAATATTTCAAAAATACAAAATGACAAAAATATCCCTGTTTCTGAAAACTGGGGGTGACAAATTCCTCGAAATTAAAACCAAACAATAGTAAAATATCAAAATCACAAGTCATAATTTTAAATAGTTTAAAAATGATTAAAAATCACCAAAAATTATAATATGAAATAATAATCAATAAATAATAATTATAATTAAAAAATTTCAAAATTACCCTCATCTGGAAAACTGGGTGTTACAATCTTCTTGAGTATCAATAAAGAGTTTGAATTCACTTCTACTTGTGTTCATTTACTTTCCGCTGCAAATGGGGACACTCTGTGCGACTCTGTGACCTAGCTCAAATCGGCCGTTTCTGGACTTAGCCTTGCACGGGCGCAACCTAGGCCCGTGCGGCATCACGCCTTAGCGAGGACGATCGCTCCTACGGGAGTGGGGCGTGACAGATTGGTATCAGACCAGGACTTTACGTCCTTGGACTTCACGTCGATTTCTCAGTTTTGAAAGCTCGTCGTTGGAAAAAGAAGTGTACGCACTCTCTCATTGTGCCTTAGGATATTCCATGAAATAAGTCTAATATTTTCAAAAGCTCGTTCAGGCATTCAATCGAACGCATTGGTAGGCTATCGCCGAATGCAAGGGTAGGCCTTTGTGCCGAACGATGTCAACTTGTCTTGAATAAAAACATGTGCTAAAATTAACATGTCGCGTGCATGCCTAACTAGTCCTACGATGACCCTAGCAATTGAGCGTGTAAACTCGGAATATAGTCCGCACGAGATGGTTATGCGGCACAACTTAGTCCGCGTGTCACGCACCTCGACTTTTGGTGCAATCGAGTTGCGAGCGATATCAAGTATCACTCGGTCGGGAATGAAGCTACACTTAGAGTGTATATCGAAAGGAACACTATCGAAATGACGCTTAGGCGTGCATGGAAGATTGATTTAGACTGTGAGGAACGGGCAAACGCACGATTTAACATATCGATTGGGAATCGAATGATCTTTTGAGGATTGATAGAATGACTTGAACCCGAGTGGGGTATGTGATAGGTCCGGAGAAGAATAAGAATGGGTGTCGACGATTAGTCGAGTGGCTCGAACCATAAGTGGTGTATAGACGTTATAGAAAATGTTCGAGGAAGACTAAAGGATTTACGGATAGAACGAGTATGTCGGTAAGCGATGGTATCACGCAAAGCCTTAGAACGCGTCATGCTTAGTTGGTCGTGACTTCGAATGTCCCGAACGAGATGTCGTTCGGACAACTTGTCAATAGGCAACGCAAGAGAAAATGACTCGAAATGATGAATAAAGATGTATGTCTTGATCGAGGAAGCTAGAGGATAGCACTTGTGATTTCGGATTGGGTCAAATGAAATGTGACTTGAGTTTGGAGAATGATATTAAAACTAGCTCGAGAAATAGCGATAGAACTTGATCTTGGATTGAATCGAATGGAATTGTGGTATATCCAGTTCGGACAATAGCATCAGTTGCACGACTCGAAATTGGTTACAAAGGAAGATCGTCAGGTTACGCATATCGTCGATGGTATTGAGGCGTATCAAAGATCGATATGCGATAACTCGGGGATACTCTGACTCGGTGAATGACGATTGTGCAAATGTCATTGTTCCGATGGATGCTATACTCGGGATATCGAAATGTGTCCAGGAAAATATAGACATGGCTCGAGAATTTTCTAGTTGAACGAATGACGGTCGGACTATCGAATAGAGATCTCGGCTTGGATGAAAATGAAATGTTTGGATTGCTTCGACGATAACCCCAACGTCGACATTCTTGTCTTATGCGAGCGCAACTCCAGCCTCGCACATACGTCGCGCCGATTAGGGCGATCACTCTGCATGAGCGCTGATATGGTGATTCATACAGCGGGGGTGATTGAACTAGCATGTCATGGCAATTTGTGTGCTTCGACTTGTGGTGACGCGAAGGTGAACTTGAGAATGACTTGGTGTACTTGATGATTGAGCTTGAGGATTGCATAGGTCCAATTCGCGTATCGAGAATGAATTAGTCTAGACGCAAGCAAGAGTTACGCCCCGATGAGAATAATTATCCCGCGGGAGCATTGCATGGTGATTCATGAACCACCGTGGATAATCGGACTCGCGTGAGATTGGGGCACAACATATTGTCAAAGCTAGACGACCTCGTGATCGAATACATGAATTGGTTAGAATTGGTGAGTTGAATGGATTCGAATACGCGCAACGAATGCATTGATGCGAATAGATGATCGTGCTTGATGTTTAGAAATATGAGTGACGCGAGCTTGGGTCGAAAATCCCGTACTACCGACTTTGATTTGACCCTAGGATTGGGGTCAGTGTTGGCATTATTGTTGGGGAACTATGATTCCAATCCTGACATTGACTTAGCCTTGAGAAATGGCCTAGCGGTTAGGCGAGACGCCATGTTTCAAGTGTTTACAATCAAAAGATTAATCTTGAGGATTGATATGGATGGATTGAATGATGCAAGAATAGGAAACCCTGCTCACGAGATTCGGCTGACATGCATATATTTCAGGGATGCCTGAGTATGTGCATGAGGCGACTCGAATGAGAATGACGAATTCTCTATCATACGGCTTGGCTGAATGCATGTATTTTGGGGACGCCTGGAATGCGTGCACGATCCAGCCAAGTGATACATTGAGTTCAAGCATGACTTGAGGAATGGAAGAGTGTCGAGAACTTGAAATCGTGTTAAAAGAAAGGAATGATACTAGTACGAGCGTGGCTCGGAATCAAAGAAACGTGTAGGCAGAGTGTGCATAAACGACGATGAGATTAGACCTAAACAAGTGAATGGTATGGGATCGATATCGTGCAAGTAGAAGTTGGTATAACGAATTGGACCATTGATAGGAAGATATACTCGATGATAGTGCAATACTTGGTCTTGAATCGGACAAAAATTACTTAGACTTGGTCGACCCCGCTAAGAAGAAATCATACTGATTTCGTGGACAAGAACGCTTGAGAAGTGAATCGGTCATCTCGATGACCGAGATAAACGAAAGTAAGTTTGCCTCAGCCCACGACCCGCGCATTTGACGAATTACAACGTGCCTCGTACGACCATTTCAGTCCCATGACACGAAGAAATAGCAACCAAGACGAAGAAACACTTGAATTGGAACTCTTACACCGCGCTCCACGCTCGTGCTAAGGTACAAGCTTACGTTCATGTCCCTTACGCGTTCAACAATAAAACAATGAATGGTTTACAACAATAAAATGGAAGACTATCGACATAGTCGTTTCGAGTAGAGTATAGCAACATTGAAAGACTTCGGGACCGATGGGTCGCCAAGGTGACTCCCGCACGGGGAGTTGCATAATGAATGAATGAACGAGTAAGTGAATGAATGAATCCACGAATGAATAAATACGTGAAAAATGAATGAATGAACGAACAAGTGAAAAAAAGAAATGAAAGAGTGAATAAAAGATAAGACATGAAAGAATGGTTAGCGACAGGTATGACGGGCACGTGCAACGGGGCTCGTTACCCGCGCTGCACGGACGCCAACCTGGTCGATAACGTATTTTGGCTAAAGACATCCGCTATGTTTAATGACAAGTAAAATACGAAATAGTCGTGGACAAACGGTACGGGCGATGGGGGAATACCGTGGCCGTCATGAGGAAGGATTCTGCGGCACGGGCGATGGAAAGAATACCGTGGCCGGCCTAGGCGGAATCAGACATGGGGCTTATGGGCTGCTTTGAATGGGGGCTCGGCCGCTCAAAGAGACGTAAGGCCAGGCATTTCAAAAGACTATCAAGGTGTACCAGCCATCATGCTTCGATAGGTGAGAATGCCCACGTGGTATGTCCAAAATGGCTTGTAAAGCCAGCGACCCACGCATGTAGATTAAGTGGACTATGCTGGTGGCAATCCACGTGCAAGTTCTTGTATTGAAACAAGTAGTCTAAGTTAACTAAATGAAGTGCCTCCCGAACATGCTTGAAATGTAATACTCCCGAACATGCTTGAAATATAACACCCTGAACATGCTCGAAATGTAACAAGCCTGAACATGCTCGAAATATAACACTCTGAACATGTCTGAAATGTAACACTCTGAACGTGCCTACGACGTGCTAGGACCCAAGACATGGACACGCCCGTAACATTGAATGCTTACATGAATCATGTTAGGTTAAAATATATGAACTGTTGTCTAACTTGGTTTACTTTGGACAGGAAAGGCCAGACGGTAAGTATGGGTAAGTCGTGCATGTATTTCCTTGCGACACTTGAATTGGACAACACGGGATAGGTTATGACATATGCCATAGAATTGACCCTAAGACAAGATTAGAAAGACAATGAATGATAGAGATGCACACAAATAAATGAAACGTGTTTGGTAATGATAGCATTATGGGCGAGCAAGCCTCCCCAACAGTGCATAACAATGTACTGATAACCCCACAGTCTGCTTGCAGGATGCAGGAGACGCCGGCGGGTACGGAGCTTCCATCGAATGAATGAATACGTAAAAAATGAATGAATGAACGACCAAGTGAAAGAAAGAAATAAAAGAGTGAATAAAAGATAAGACATGAAAGAATGGTTAGCGACAGGTATGACGGACACGTACAACGGGGCTCGCTATCCACGCTGCACGGACGCCAACCTGGTCGATAACGCATTATGGCTCAAGACAGCCGTTATGTTAAATGACAAGTCAATACGAAATGGTCGTGGACAAATGGCACCGGCGATGGGGGGAATACCATGGTCGTCATGAGGAAGGATTCTGCGGCACGGGCGATGGGGGAAATACCGTGGTCGGCCTAGGCAGAATCAGACATGGGGCTTACGGGCTGCTTTGAGTGGGGGCTCGGCCACTCAAGGAGACGTAAGGCCAGGCATTTCAAGAGACTATCAAGGTGTACCAGCCATCACGCTTCGAGATGTGAGAATGCCCAAGTGATATGTCCAAAATGGCTTGTGATGCCAGCGACCCGTACATGTAGATTAAGTGGGCTATGCTGGTGGCAATCCACGTGCAAGTCCTTGCATTGAAACAAGTAGTCTAAGTTAACTAAATGAAGTGCCTCTTGAACATGCTTGAAATTTAACATCCTGAACATGCTGGAAATGTGACACTCTTGAACATACTTGAAATGTAACATCCTGAACATGCTGGAAATGTAACACTCTGAACATGCTTGAAAGATAACACCATGAACATGCTGGAAATGTAACACTCTGAACATGCTTGAAATGGAATACACCAATGATAAGAGTACTTTATGTAAATGAGTTAGAGAACGTGCCTACGACGTGCTAGAACCTGAGGCAGGGACACGTCCTTAACATTGAATGGTTACATGAATCTCGTTAAGTTACTACATGTGAATTGTTGACTAACTTGGTTTACTTTGGACAGGAAAGGCCGGACGGTAAGTATGGGTAAGTCGTGCATGCATTTCCTTGCAGACACTTGAATTCGGTAACACGAGATAGGTTACAAAATATGCCATAAAACTGATCCTAAGGCAAGATTAGAAAGACAATGAATGATAGACGGTGCACAAAAGTAAATAGAACGTGTTTGATAATGATAGCATTATGGGCGAGCTAGCCTCCCCACCAGTGCATAACAATGTACTGATAATCCCACAGTCTGCTTGCAGGATGCAGGAGACGTCATCCGGTGTGGAGCTTCCCTCGAACGTGCTAAGGCACGAAGCTATCTATGGAGCCTTGGAGCGTTGCAAGGAGCTGGAGCACCATATACAGGACATAATGTATCGGAACATCGCCATGAATAATTCCATGTTGTAAGCCATTTGGCACGCCTTTTATGTTTCAGAGAGAGAGAGAGCTTGAGAGACTTGTAAACTCGGCCTAGAGCCGCTTGTAAACTTCTTAAAAATCAATAAAGAGTTTGAATTCGCTTCTACTTGTGTTCATTTACTTTCCGCTGCAAATGGGGACACTCTGTGCAACTCTATGGCCAAGATCAAATCGGCCGTTTCTGGACTTGGCCTTGCACGGACGCAACCTAGGCCCGTACGGCATCACGCCTTAGCAAGGACGATCGCTCCTACGGGAGCGGGGCGTGACATTCTTCGAACTTGAGTGACTTTGGAAAGACACCTTATTTTATTTTTTCCCTAAACAGTGCGTGCACTTCTCCAATTTTGTAGACTTTAGCCCTGGAATCACCTTCCTATTCATCAAGTAGCTCATGTCCCTCTCGCTGATATGGCTGAGCCGCCTATGCCACAACTCGGTAGATGCATCATTGAGTGCGTTCACCTTCTGTGTCCCCTATGCACTCCCCTTCATATAGTAGAGTCCGGAGTTCTTGTTTCCTCTGGCAATCACCATCAAACCTCTGGAAAGCTTTCTCTGACCTTTTTTTGAAGAGATTGAAGAAGCCATCGTCATCCAACCTTCCAACCGACACCAGGTTAAAACGGATATCAGGGACATGACGGACATCTTTGAGAACAAGAACTGCACCCATCTTCGTCCTCACATGCATCTCTAATGGCAATCACCTTCGATACATCTCTGTTGCCCATCTTTAACACTCCACAGTCGCCTGTTGTATAAGTGGCAAATAGTGTCCTATTGTGAGATACGTGCACTGAAGCACCCGAGTTCACTAGCCAATAATTGTCATCACAAGCAAGGTTCATAACAACCTCATCACCTACGATGATCACATCGCCTCCATGTGCCGAGGTCGTTGCTGTAGTGTTCTCACTTTGCTTTTCCTTGCCTCTCTTCTTCTCTCTCTTCTAAGCGAAACAGTTCTGCTTGATGTGGTTCTTCTTGCCACAATAGTAACACTCCGAGTCCTCATACCGACCCTTGGACTTACCTCTGCTCTTGTTTCTGCCACCATCTGGATTCTTGCTTTTGCCCCTTTCACGGCTCTCTGAAGCTAGCGCCTCTAAGTGAGATGTGGATGAAGTGCCCTGAGAACGTCTCCGCATCTCTTCATTCAATATTCCGCTCTTGGCAAACTCCAGACTGACCACGCCTTCCGGAGCAGAAGCGATCATAGATACTCGTACGGTCTTTCACGAGTGTGGCAATGTACATAGCAACCAAAGTCCCTGTACCTCGTTGTCAAACTTGACTCCCATCAAGGATAGCTGGTCAACTACACACTAGAACTCACTCAAGTGATCCGTAATGGACACACCATCTTTGTACCGCAGACCCATTATCATCTGGATCAGGAACAACTTATTTATCCCGGTCTTCTTAGCATACAAAGATTTCAACTTATCCCACAGTGTCCTTGCATGCTCAATACTGGCAACGTGATTATACACGTTCTCGTGAACGAACTGCCTTATGTACCCACACACCTGTATATGCTTGAAATTCTACTCCTCTTCGAATTTACAACTGGAACTCTCGGAAGCAAATACCGACAGATGCAACTTCTTGACAACTAGCAAATCCTTCATCTTGCTCCTCCAGGAGTGATAGTTGGTGTCACTACCAGGGTCGTGACAGTTGGTACCGTTCATGTTTACCATGCGCACCTGCTTCACGTCTATCTCTGCTTCCTGGTTTGACTGTCAACTCCTGACACTTCTCTGAATCTAAAGCTCTGTTATTATTCTGTTGGGAACGAAGTACGAAAAACGTTCTCCCAAACCAGAAATTCGTGCGAGAGAACCGAGCAAAAGCACACAAACCAAAAATGTCAAACATAAATCACAGACACAAATATTTTTGATGTAAAAACCCAAATGAAAAAAACTACAGGACGATCGGAGTCCAACCCTGAAGAACTCCTGAAGAACCTCCACTATTGGAATAAAGAGAATACACCCTCTACAAGCTCCTCCTGATCCAAACGGATTTAATTGTAGACTTCGAAGAACAAGTCGAAAAATTATTTGAAACAATCTCTCCTTTACAATAGTCTTAAATCCTTTTTCTCTCTCAAAAGTTGTAAAGCACTATTGTTCATCTATTTTTTTTTGAAATATATTTTATGGTGAGGAAACACCGAGTATATATATATATAGCCTCAAATCCACAACTAATTGAGGTATTCTACTGTATGTAGAAATACTCAATCTAAACCGTTGATATATTCCCATTATATATAAGAATACCCAATCCAACTCCATTGGGATATTCTTACTATATATATTGAAATACCCAATCCAAATCTATTGTAATATTTTTATTATATATAGGAATACCTAATCCGACTCCGTAATATTTTTACATAGGTTGGGAACCCCATCCACTCCAACATGTTTGTTTGTTCATTCCATTAGTATTATTTAGATTGCTCAGGAATTGACACATATTAAGAGATGAACACACTACTAGTTAGAAATACCGTGTCTTGAAAAATAACTAGGATACATGTTTGACATGGAATCATTTACATATATGGTGAATGACTTAAACATATTATTATCATGTTTCATTGAATGACTTTCTGCTTGACAAAGGACTATATCAAAGTTTCTCGATTGAAGCATTGGTGGAAGTTCCAATCTACTGTATTACTTGTTACTTGAAAACATGAACGAGTTTGGATTTTTACCTATTATATTTTTTCATTAGTGAAATATAACTAATAAGAACTTGATAATATGGTAGGGTTAGATGCATGGTTAAGCCTATAGTTATTTTCTTATGTGTTTTTCATTAACTTCAAAAGAATTGTAGAATAATTATGGAATTGAATATGGACGTATTGTAAATTGTGAGATTGTAATTCTACAATTTTTTTAGTTGTATCTTCATATGCAATTTTTTTTGTCTGAGTAATATAATTTTCTCATAACTCTAGATTTTTTTTTATTGTAGTTTGTAATGGAAAATCAGAAGAAAAAACAATGAGAAAAATATTTCTTTTAGTACTTTAAATCGGGAGGTGGAGGAGAATCATCAACAAGTAACACACTTTCGACACCTAGTATTGATATCCATATACTTAATACTGTAGAGAATAATAGTTGTGTTTTTTTATTGATGGACTACTCTACTACTTATAGGGAGTCTAGCTCCTCTTCATATTACATTTTCCAATGTGGGACTAAATCCATTATTAGTTCTCAACACTCTCCCTCAAGATGGGCGATAGATATTAATCATTCCCATCTTGTTACATAGCTTCGACAGACTTACTGAACTAAGACCCTTAGTCAGACAGTCTGCCACTTGTTCTTCTGAGCGAACATGATCAATCTTCAGTATCCCTTGTTCCAGCTTTTCTTTAATGAAGAATCGATCGATCTCGATGTGCTTCGTTCTGTCGTGCTGAACTGGATTGTTAGCTATACTTATTGTAGCTTGACTATCGCTCAGAAGACGTAACGGTGCTCCCTTGTCCAGCTTCAACTCTATCAGCAACGCTTTCACCTACAGCAACTCCGACACTCCTAAAGGCATTGCTCTGTATTCTGCTTCAGCTGTAGACCGTGCTACCACAGACTGTTTCTTGCTTCTCCATGAGACCAAGTTTCCTCCTACAAAGACATAATATCCCGTGGTAGACCTTCTATCGTCTATGCAGCTTGCGCAGTCTGCATCGTAGTATCCCTTGACTTCTATACATCCATTCTTCTTGAACCATAGCCCTTTCCCCGGCGTCCCTTTCAGATATCTCAAGATCTGAAATACTGCATCCATATGACCCGTTCTTGGATCATGTATGTAGCGACTTACTACACTCACCGCAAATGAAATATCAGGGCGAGTGTGCCCCAGATAAATCAATCTCCCTATAAGTCGTTGATATCTTTCACGATCAACTGGTTCTCCTGCTTCTGCTCCCAACTTGCACTTCTGGTCAATTGGAGTGGCTGCTGCTTTACATCCCAGCATCCCTGTCTTCTTCAGCAGATCTAGTGTGTATTTTCTCTGTGAGAGAACAATTTCTTGTTCGTCTTCACACACCTCGATACCTAGAAAGTACCTCATCGCTCCTAAATCATTCACTTTAAACTCCTTCGCGAGTTTTGACTTCAGTTTAGCGATCTCGGCTTCATCATTACCTGTGATTACTATATCATCCACGTATACAACGAGTATAGTGATGTGGCCTTTTGCATGCTGAAGAAAGACCGTATGATCTGCATTTGCTTGATGGTATCCCATGCTTGTGATAGCCTTTCTGAATCTGTCAAACCAGGCTCGAGGAGATTGCTTGAGCCCATATAGCGACTTCTTTAGTTTGTACACTTTTTCATGCGATGTCCCTCCGTCTGATTCTGTAGCGTAGCACCCTGGTTGGAGTTCCATGTACACTTCTTCTTGTAGATCCCCATGGAGAAAGGCATTCTTCACATCTAATTGGTATAGCTTCCACCCATAGTTTGCTGCAATGGAGACTAGAGTTCTTACGGTGCCCATTTTCGCTACTAGAGCAAACATCTCATCATAGTCGATGCCATATGATTGTGTGTATCCCTTTGCCACCAACCTCGTCTTGTATAGTTCCACATTTCCTTCTGACGTCTCCTTTACTGTGTACACCCATTTGCATCCCACAGTTTTCTTCCCTTTGGGTAATGGAACCAGCTCCCACGTCTTATTTTTCTCCAGTGCCCCAAGTTCTTCCATCTTTGCAGCTTTCCACCTTGGATCTTTCTTTGCTTCCTGCCAACTTTTGGGCAACGAAGTAGAGTCTAATGATGCAATGAAGGCTCGATAATTCGAAGAAATATTAGAATAAGATAGGTAGTTGGCAATATCATGTTCATAACCATCAAAATGACTAGGAGACTTACCCACATTAATACGAGAAGATCTCCTTAAGGGAGCAATAGGTGGTGGAGAGATCATACCATCAGAGTCAGAGAGATCCGCATCAGAATCAGATTGATTCTGTGCGAGGGCAACATCTTCAAGAGTTGGAGCAGGAGTGGACGAGGGACTTGGTACAGTAGGCACATGGCACGGTACAGGCACAGTACAGGCACGGTACTGGACTTCTGCTGTCTCCTTCTATAGACTTGGAGCTCATTTCTATTGTCTGCTGCTCCTCCTGTTTAACATATATATCTTCTTCATCTTCTGTATCGGAGTCACTGCTTTCTCCCCCTTTCGTCCAGTTTTCCACGACCGGACATGGGACCGATCCGACCACCACAGATGGGCTTATTTTCTTCCCCTCACATCTAACACCCTCTGTGTTAGGTATGTCACCAAACGCTGAACCGTCATCTGAACCATAATATGGTTCCAGTTATCTGAATGTAACGTCCATGCTTACAAACATCTTTCGCTCAACTGGGCTTCAACATGCGTATCCCTTCTGAGTTACCGTGTAGCCGACAAAGACACATTTAACCGCTCTAGGATCCAGTTTGCCAACTCCTGGCCTATTATTTTGGACAAAACATATACACCCAAATACTTTCGGTGGAACAATGTACGTGGTTGCACAAGTAAGCATCTCCAACGGTGTCTTCCAGTCCAATACCTGAGATGGCATTCTGTTGATGAGGTAAGAGGCCATTAACACCGCCTGCCCCCATAAATGTTTCGGGACATTCATATCCAGCATCATCGTCCGTGCGACCTCCAGCAGGTGTCTTTTCTTCCGTTCGGCCACACCATTTAGTGCTGGTGTATAGGCACATAAAGTTTGGTGTAGTATTCCATGAGTGGATAAGTACTCAACAACCTTCTTATTTGTATACTCCGTCCCATTGTCAGACCGTAAGCACTTAATTTTAGTGCCATATTGTGTTTCTACTCGGCGGTAAAAGTCTCGAAATGCCTCAAGGACGTCACTTTTATTCTTCATAAGGTAGACCCATGTTACGCAAGTATAACAATCAATAAAAGTGACGAACCATCGAAAACCGTTAATACCGGTTGTAGGACAAGGGCTCCATACGTCCGAATGTATCATATCAAATGCAGCTGAACTTCGACTTCCTGAACTCACATACGTGCTTCTGGTATGTTTACCCAACTCACATGCAGTACAAAATAACTTCTCTTTATGTGCCCTTTGGTATAAGGACGGATACATTCGACTAATAATTTTAAAAGAAGAATGACTGACACGCTGGTGGTGGAGTAACAATTCATCTTCTACACTGCGTCGTAAATCTTCCGGTGGTTTGTCTGCTACCAAAGATGTCAATGCTTTGTCCAGTCCAGTCCAGTCCAAGTACCACAACCCCTTATGCCATGTGCCAGTCTCTAGTCGTCGTCCTGTCCCCTTCTCCTGAAAAGTCACCGTAGGAATGTCAAAGGAAACAGTACAGTTGAGATCAAGAATAATGGCACTAATAGAAAGAAGATTGACAGAAAAAGACGGAGCATGTAAGACATTGGTGAGAGTGAGAGAAGGGGTGCATGCAACAGTGCCTGTACCCATGACAGTACTGGAGTTACCATCAGCAGTCTGAATGCTCTCCGGCGTCGGTAGGTGAGTATAGTCCTGGAACTCATCGCGGGACCCCGTGACATGGCGAGATGCCCAGAGTCTATAATCTAACCAGGTTGGTGGACAGCTGCTACAAGAGCACGCGCAGAAATACCTGTGCTGGTTTGGGCAAAGCAAGTGATGTGATCCCCCGAGGTAGATGACGCCCCATGACTGTCGTCCGAACCCAGCTTCGTGCTGCGTAACCTCTCGAGAAACTCTTTCTCAAGATGGGTTAACTCAGCCAAGTGATGTTTGCCTCCTTCTTCCGTCAGATTTACTTTGTGGCCGTCAGAATAATTTCCCCGTCTTCCTCCATAACCGCCTCTACCACCTCGACGTCCTCCTCGGCCCCGTCCACGATCACTCGACAGGGGTTTTGGACAAAATCTGATGTAATGTCCTGAGTCACCATAGTTGTGGCAAACACCGGCCACAGATGGAGGCTGATTGAAGGCGGCAAGGGCAGACTTGTTAACAACGGCTTGCTCTTCCTGGAAAGAGCCCTTGTTGGGCATCAATTTCAATCGAGCCTCTTCTTGTGCCATGGCAGCTATGGCTTCATCCAAGGTTGGGAGCATAGGCTGTGCTAGGAGCACATTTCTTCTATGCTCAAACGCAGGGTGAAGACCCTTCAAGAACTTCATTATCTGTTATCGCGAAATATAATCCAAGAACTTTTGGAAATGTTTCGCAAATGCTGGTTCGACCTGTGCATCTTTCATCCCAAGAGGATCATAGTGATCCAGATCAGACCAGTATTTCTTCAATAGTGCGGCGTACTCAGAGATGGTACGGTCGTCCTGGGCCACCCTATCAAGTTCATCCTGCAGTTGGAAGATCCACATAGGATTGCCGGAGCCTGAGTACATATCCTTCAAAGTCCGACATATATCAGCAGCAGCCTCCTTGGCCTCTTGTCACGCCCCAATTCCGTAGAATCGATAGTCGTCCCCCGGGCGTGATGCCGTGCGAGCCTAACTTGCGCTCGCACAAGGCATAGTCATAAGGTTATCCGAAACACAACAACAAGAGAATGTGCAGAGTAAATTGAACACATATTATAGAGAAGGAAACATAAGCTTTATTGATAATGAACATCATTTTACAGACTCGATACAAAGGCACCGCGCGGGCTTTTGTTACAAACTGACTCCATTACAAAATGAACGTCGACGAGATAGCCATTCCATACGTTTCATCCCTTGATTACAACCAGCATTACAAAACCACCTGGGATGACGGAGAGCCGCTCCATCTGTCTTCTTGGCCTTCGACAGCAGGGTCTTCAAAAGTTTGATCCAAGCTTCGATGCACGGACGAAGCTTCAAAACACACGAGCGTTGCCTACCTTCACGTAGCACGCTCCTCCCGATCTATCGCACCTGTAGAGAGAGCGAGGATCAGTACAATCAACATGTACTGGCGAGTGGCTAATTAATTTCCAGGCTTTCATTTGGTTCAGGAATTTAGATAAAATCATACAACTTGCTTTTAGTGGTCTTTCTAGCAATCCTAGATATTTTCATAAGAAGCATTCAGTTACATCAAGATTTCCTCCGGCAGAGCGTACCGTGCGACATAAAAACTTACCATCACTTTCCTTGTTAGTTGATAACATTTTATGTCAAGTGTTTGATATGGAGGTCACTGGCATTAACTAGCCATCTTGGACATAGCCTGGCAATACGGGACCCTTGCAACACAAGTAGCGAGCCCCGATGCAAGTCCCCGTCTTACCGATTGCCTATTACCCAGCTCGGCTATAACCTGTTTCTTCCTAGGCCGAGTCGGTCCCGTGGCCCCGGGTTGCCGCTCGAAGAAACCATCGCCCTTGTCGACAAGTTTTCCATGACCATGATAGGTTAACATGGTATATTAAAGATACCGTTGGGGCTTGTTATGTAATCAAATCATTTACTTGTTCGTTTTGCAGGCCTAAAATAATTCTATCTCTTTTCAACACAACACATTCTTTTTCACTTCTAACATACAAGACTTGTATTCTGTAAGCAATTCATTCAATTTTAGTAACATTACCCGAGTTCTCATTTGAAATAGAGGGTCGAGACGAAGGGGGTCAGCCACTCACCTTGAGTTTTTGCTTGAGGCGAGGGACTTGTTGGCTGCGCTAGACGTCGCCTACGCGATCACCTGAAATCGCACAAGCAACCGATTAGAACACTGTATTATGCAAGAGTTCGATAGAAAATGCGAGCTCGAAATGTAAACCATGAAAACCATCGAAAATATTCACGAAAACGCATTTAGAAAACCAAAGCCAAAACCAACGCAAGCGGCGTGAAAAGCAGAGCAACGGGAGGTCTCTCCCGACTCAGCCGCAGAGTCAATCCTCGAGGCGCTACCCGCTGAATGTGGGACTTGGTTCCGAAGAAGCCATTCCATAACGTGGAATGGATCTTAATTCAACCGTTCCCGTTCGATCGATTTGATCGATCCCGACCTATCGGTCCCGACCGAGTCGATAGCGACAGTGTTCCTTTCTCGCGCCGTGGACGGACAACGGGGCACGATGTAGGGACGGGGCACTACACCATAACCAACTAAAAATAAGTTTCGTCCTCGAAACTTAAGAACAGAACCTACCTCTATAAAACCAATGAAGAAAACTTTTCCTTCATCTCAGACTCGAGTTCCCATGTCGACTCTTCTGCCGCATGGTTCCTCCAAAGTACGCGAACGAGGGGGATCGTCCGATTCTGCAGCAGCTTATCCTTGCGTTCTAAGATTTGAACTGGCACTTCGACGTAGGATAAGTCGGACTTTAGCTCCAGCTGGCCAAAATCCACCACGTGGCTAGGGTCGTGCACGTACTTCCGCAGCTGGGAGACGTGGAAGACGTTGTGCACACCTTCGAGCGCCGGCGGTAGGGCAATTTTATAGGCCACTGGGGCGACCCGCTCGAGTATTTCAAATGGCCCAACGAATCTCGGGCTCAGCTTCCCCCTCGCGCCAAACCGAGTAACTCCTCGCATAGGCGACACCTTCAGGAACACATGATCGCCCACCTGGAACTCAAGCGGTCTTCGATGGGTATCGGCGTATCTCTTTTGTCGACTCTGTGCAATCTTCAGTCTTTTCCGAATGAGCTTGACCTTCTCCACAGTCTGTTCCACCAGCTCCGGGCCGAGTATCTGCCGTTCCCCGACTTCATCCCAGCAAATGGGCGATCCGGCCGTACAAAACTTCATACGGCGCCATTTGGATGCTGGACTGATAGCTATTGTTATATGCAAATTCTGCCAACGGTAGGTGGACGTCCCAGCTTGATTTGAAGTCAATTGCGCAGAGCCGTAGCATGTCTTCGAGAATCTGATTAACGCGCTCCGTTTGGCCGTCGGTCTGAGGATGGTAAGTTGAGCTGAATTGCAACTTGGTACCCAGCGCCGACTGAAGGCTACTCCAGAATCGCGACATGAACCGTGAATCCCAATCAGAGACGATGGATACTGGAACTCCGTGCAGCCGTACTATCTCGTCAAGATAAATCTGTGCCAGGCGATCAACGCTCCAAGTAACTTTGATGGCAATGAAGTGCGCTGACTTGGTTAGTCGATCGACGATGACCCAGATAGCGTCGTTCCCCCGTGGTGTCTTCGGCAGGCCAACAATAAATTCCATCGTGACATGATCCCATTTCCACTCTGGAATGGCAAGGTTCTGCATCTCCCCGCCCGGTCGTTGATGTTCAGCTTTCACCTGCTGACAGGCCATGCATTACGACACGAAGAGCGCCACATCTCTCTTCATCCCGTGCCACCAGAAGGTCGTGCGGAGGTCCTTATACATCTTGGTACTGCCTGGATGCAATGTATATTTCGTATAATGGGCCTCCGACATTATCTCCCTTCGTAGTTCTTTATCATCCGGAACGCATAGTCGGCCATTCATTCTCAGTACGCCGGTCTTGTCTTCCAAAAAGTCGGTCGTACTACCTGTTGAAATTCGCTCGTACATTTTCTTCAGGTACGGATCATCCTTCTGAGCGGTCTTGATCTTTTCCAGCAAACTCGGCTCTAACTGCAGCTGCGCCAACCGTATATCCCTGAATCGAACCCGGAGATCGATGCCCATTTCTTCTAAATCTTGTAGTAGTCTGCGGTCGATGGAGAGCGAGGCAAGATATTTTCGACTCAGAGCGTCCGCCACCACATTTTCCTTGCCAGGAGTGTAGTCGATCGTCAAGTCATAGTCTTTTATCAGTTCGAGCCAGCGCCGCTGTCGTAAGTTCAATTCCTTCTGAGTGAAGAGATACTTGAGGCTCTTGTGGTCGGTATAGATCGCGCACGCCACACCATATAGATAGTGACGCCACAATTTCAATGCGAACACAATTGCCGCTAACTCCAAGTCGTACGTAGGATAGTTCTTCTCGTGCGGCTTCAATTGTCTCGAGGCGAAGGATATCACCTTGTTCCGCTGCATGAGCACACATCCCAAGCCCTGGCCTGAAGCATCGCTGAATATCTGGAAACCCTCTGGCCCATCCGGAAGCGCGAGTATAGGT
Source organism: Iris pallida (assembly GCA_029216955.1). Classification (NCBI taxonomy): domain Eukaryota; kingdom Viridiplantae; phylum Streptophyta; class Magnoliopsida; order Asparagales; family Iridaceae; genus Iris; species Iris pallida. The sequence goes on from JANAVB010025198.1 coordinate 10,777,685, forward strand.
GCCGAAATCAATCGCCGTTTTAGCTCCTGGAATGAAGCTTCACAGTCATCCGACCACTCATACGCGACTCCCTTTTGAGTGAGGCGAGTCAATGGCGATGCAATCTTCGCGAAGTCTTTCACGAAGCGTCGATAGTATCCCGCCAAACCAAAAAAGTTTCGAATCTCACTAGCAGACGCAGGCCGCCTCCAATCAGCAACGGCTTCCACCTTCTTCGGATCGACTGCAATACCTTCGGACGAAATGATGTGACCCAGAAAAGATACGCTGCTGAGCCAAAATTCGTACTTACTCTGCTTTGCATATAGCTGATTCTCTCGAAGTGTCTGGAGCACGGTCCGCAGATGTTCTGCATGCTGCGCCCTGTCTTTCAAGTAGACCAGAATATCGTCAATAAAGACTACGACAAATTTATCAAGAAAGGGTCGAAATACCCGATTCATCAGATCTATGAAGGCGGCAGGGGCGTTCGTCAGGCCGAATGGCATAACCAGGAACTCGTAGTGGCCGTAACGAGTGCGAAAGGCGGACTTTTGCACGTCGTCTGACTTGATCTTGAGTTGATGATAACCTGAGCGGAGATCAATCTTCGAAAATACCGAGGCGCCTTGCAGTTGATCGAATAAGTCGTCTATGCAGGGCAATGGGTACTTGTTCCGGATGGTGGCTTTGTTCAGCTCTCGGTAATCGACGCACAGACGCAGGGACCCATCCTTCTTCTTTACGAACAATACGGGCGCTCCCCACGGTGAAACACTAGGCCGAATAAACCCTTTATCGAGTAACTCTTGTAGCTGGACCTTGAGTTCCTTCAGCTCGACGGGAGCCATTCGGTACGGGGCCTTAGAAATCGGTCGAGTATCGAGAAATGTATCGATGCTGAACTCGATCTCTCGGTCGGGGGGCATGCCGGGTAGCTCGTCCGGAAACACATCGGGGAATTCTGCCACAACGTCGGTCTGACCTACGTTTGTACCATCCTGTCGCATGTCTCGGACGGACGCCAAGTAGCCTTCGCACCCAGAATGCAACATCCTCCGAGCAGAGATTGCCGAGATCAACATGCAGGCCGACGACGCCTTACCACACGAAAAGCAGAATTCAGGCACTCCTGGTATGCGGAAAGTGACCGTCTTCCTGGCACAGTCTATGGTTGCGTTGCACGGCCCGAGCCAATCCATTCCCAGAATGATATCGAAGTCATTCATGTCTAGGACCATCACGTCCAGACCGATCTTTTGACCGCCGATACAGATAATCCCGTCGGTGCAGGCTGAATTAGTGAGTATAGGTGTGCCCGAAGGTGTGCTCACGCTAAGGTCGAGGTCTAATGATACTAACGGAAATTTGTGCTCGGCGGCAAAGTCCGCCGCTATAAAACTATGCGAAGCACCTGAATCAAATAGTATGCGAGCAGGCACATTATTAAAACTAAGTATACCTGTCACGACCGTGTCTGATGCCAGCGCTTCATCTCGAGTCATGGCGTAGACGCGGCCCTGGGCATTGGGGCGACGGTCCTGGCCATTTTGCGGTACAGGTTGCTGGGTTCGAGGCGCTGGAACTTGATTCCCTGGGCGGTGTTGCTGAGGCGCCGCTGGACGGTGCTGTTGGGGCACCGTTGGGTTCGGCCTTCTGGTTGGACACTCAGCACGCATGTGGCCCCTCTTGCCACAGTGCCAACATCCACCCTCTGGTACCTGGCAATCGTCGATCGTGTGACCGATATTGTGACATCGGTTGCAGTAAGGCTTTGGGTTATGCCCTCGATATCCGCTTTGGTGCCTATTGTTCGGACGCTTGGTCACGTTGTTTCCTCCTGCGTGGCTAGGACGTTTGTGATTGTAGGTATGCACAGCGCCGGCAGCACCTGGAGGTTATTGGCCTTCAAGGCGGAGGGCGTGGTTGAGAGACTCCCCCATCGTTTTGTATTACGGGACGGACACGTGGACGGAAATAGATGGCCGTAGGCCCACTTCGAACCGTCGAGCACGACTCGCCATAGAAGGCAGGTACTATCCAGCAAACTTGGCTAACTTATTGAACTCTGCTGCATACTGCCGTACCGTCATATTCCCTTGCCTTAGCTGCATGAATTCATTTTCCTTCTCTTGTCGAACGGCTTCGGGGAGGTACTCGATCTCGAACGCCTCGCGGAAGGTGGCCCAAGAAATTGCTGCTGTCTCGTCGTCGCGTCTGATCGCTCGCTTTTGTACGGCCCACCAGTCGTGCGCGTTCGACCGGAGTAGAAGTTGAGCGCATGCGACTTTCTTGGACTCTTCGACGTCTAGCAGATCGAACTTGTCTTCCAGTTCCTCTAACCAGTCGATCGCCAAGGAGGGATCTTCCGTGCCGTAGAAGAAAGTACGGTAACTTTTTGTGAATTTTGACACGTCGAAGTTAGAACTTCTCGGTGTTGCATATGTAGGCTCGGGTGCCTCCGGATCGACATCACTTTGTCTGGCCGCAGGCTCGGTCACGGCAGGAGTTGTCGTAGAGTTGTTGTTGTTGGCCACCACTGTCTGTACAATCTGCTTAAGAGTATCAAGCTGCTTCTGCTGCAACTTGAATTGTGCATCGAATCGGGCCTCGAACTGGGTCTGGCGTGCCTCTACCTCCCGTCGATGTGCCTCAGTCTCCCGTCGATGTTGCTCATTCAGGCGTTGATTCTTCTGAGCTTGTTGTTGTTGCGCTTCCAGCATGCGCAACATCCGCTCCATGGCATTGTTAGAGGGTCCGGGCCTCGAGCTACTCGAGCCGCTCGAAGCACTTTCTTCGTTCAACGCCACGTTCACCGCCGCACCTTCTGGGATTTTGAAGGTAAAAAAATATATTAGTCACAAAACTTATTACAGACTCCCTCGTATGGAACGACATATCTCATCGGCACGAGACCAACGATTTGAGACTGAAAAACTCGACACTAGAGGCCAAGGACGTAAAGTCGTGCTCTGATACCATTTATGTCACGCCCCGATTCCGTAGAATTGATAGTCGTCCCCCGGGCGTGATGCCGTGCGAGCCTAACTTGCGCTCGCACAAGGCATAGTCATAAGGTTATCCGAAACACAACAACAAGAGAATGTGCAGAGTAAATTGAACACACATTATAGAGAAGGAAACATAAGCTTTATTGATAATGAACATCATTTTACAGACTCGATACAAAGGCGCCGCGCGGGCTTTTGTTACAAACTGACTCCATTACAAAATGAACGTCGACGAGATAGCCATTCCATACGTTTCATCCCTTGATTACAACCAGCATTACAAAACCACCTGGGATGACGGGGAGCCGCTCCATCTGTCTTCTTGGCCTTCGACAGCAGGGTCTTCAAAAGTTTGATCCAAGCTTCGATGTACGGACGAAGCTTCAAAACACACGAGCGTTGCCTACCTTCACGTAGCACGCTCCTCCCGATCTATCGCACCTGTAGAGAGAGCGAGGATCAGTACAATCAACATGTACTGGCGAGTGGCTAATTAATTTCCAGGCTCTCATTTGGTTCAGGAATTTAGATAAAATCATACAACTTGCTTTTAGTGGTCTTTCTAGCAATCCTAGATATTTTCATAAGAAGCATTCAGTTACATCAAGATTTCCTCCGGCAGAGCGCACCGTGCGACATAAAAACTTACCATCACTTTCCTTGTTAGTTGATAACATTTTATGTCAAGTGTTTGATATGGAGGTCACTGGCATTAACTAGCCATCTTGGACATAGCCTGGCAATACGGGACCCTTGCAACGCAAGTAGCGAGCCCCGATGCAAGTCCCCGTCTTACCGATTGCCTATTACCCAGCTCGGCTATAACCTGTTTCTTCCTAGGCCGAGTCGGTCCCGTGGCCCCGGGTTGCCGCTCGAAGAAACCATCGCCCTTGTCGACAAGTTGTCCATGACCATGATAGGTTAACATGGTGTATTAAAGATACCGTTGGGGCTTGTTATGTAATCAAATCATTTACTTGTTCGTTTTGCAGGCCTAAAATAATTCTATCTCTTTTCAACACAACACATTCTTTTTCACTTCTAACATACAAGACTTGTATTCTGTAAGCAATTCATTCAATTTTAGTAACATTACCCGAGTTCTCATTTGAAATAGAGGGTCGAGACGAAGGGGGTCAGCCACTCACCTTGAGTTTTTGCTTGAGGTGAGGGACTTGTTGGCTGCGCTAGACGTCGCCTACGCGATCACCTGAAATCGCACAAGCAACCGATTAGAACACTGTATTATGCAAGAGTTCGATAGGAAATGCGAGCTCGAAATGTAAACCATGAAAACCATCGAAAATATTCACGAAAACGCATTCAGAAAACCAAAGCCAAAACCAACGCAAGCGGCGTGAAAAGCAGAGCAACGAGAGGTCTCTCCCGACTCAGCCGCAGAGTCAATCCTCGAGGCGCTACCCGCTGAATGTGGGACTTGGTTCCGAAGAAGCCATTCCATAACGTGGAATGGATCTTAATTCAACCGTTCCCGTTCGATCGATTCGATCGATCCCGACCTATCGGTCCCGACCGAGTCGATAGCGACAGTGTTCCTTTCTCGCGCACCCCGTGGACGGACAACGGGGCACGATGTAGGGACGGGGCACTACACCTCTACATTGCCCTACACCTGGTCGGTCAAGGAGGCTGTCAACCATCCAGCCACAACATTGTTGACAATTTTCCAAATAGCAAACTCCTTTGAGGTGGGATCATCGGGCGCCTTGGTTTGGCCATTGACGTAGCCAACCAAGCCACGTCCCTTGAGCGTCCGTAGTACCTGTCGTGACCATTTTAAGTAGTTGGACGTGTCTTCCAACTTCGTCTCCAGCTTGTCCAGCTTTCCCATTTTGTAGGGTGACGGATCCACATCAGTATGGATCACACGTGGGGTTGCCTCGGTTAATTTTTTTGATAAAATATCATCAACCAAGGCCTTCATCTCTTCTGCTGTCAGTTTACCACGGATCGAATCCATGGCAACTTCAACTTTGATTCGTCGTCGTCGTCGTCTTCGTCGGCTTCGTCGTCGTCGTCGTCTTCGTCGGCTTCGTCGTCTTCGTCGGCTTCGTCGTCGTCGTCTTCGTCGGCTTTGTCGACTTCGTCTTTATGTAAAGTCTCTAACAGAGACCTTACGAAAGCGCTGCTAACGTGGCCAACACTGGCAAACGCATGTAGATCTTAAATTGCAGAACGAGAACGGAAAACAAATAAAGCATTTGTTGTTCCGGAGGACGTAATCTAGGAACAGAAGGTGCAAATAAAGTATTTGACAGCCATCCGTCTTCGAATAATTGTCCACATAATCACGCTTACAAATTAGGGTTTGTGGGGGAGGGGGCGTCGGGTTCAGCAAAAGGGGGGGCGTCGGGGTCAGCAAAAAAAGGGGGGGCGGGCGTGGACAGCAGGGGGGGCGGCGGTGGGCAGGGGTGGGACGTCGGGGCAGGGGGGTGCGGTGGGGGGGTGGGACAGGGGGGGGCGTCGGCCTGGGGGGGCAGGGAGGGTCGTCGGCTTGGGAGGGGGCGGAGGGGGGGGGGCGTCGGCTTGGAGGGAGGGGGGCGTCGGTTTGGGAGGGGGGGTGGCTTTGGGCGGGTTGGAAACTTTTTTTTTTTTTTTGTGTGTTTATGGCTATGATACCATGTAGAGAATAATAGTTGTGTGTTTTTTATTGATGGACTACTCAACTACTTATAGGGAGTCTAGCTCCTCTTCATATTACATTTTTCAATGTGGGACTAAATCCCTTATTAGTTCTCAACAAATACAGAACCTGAACCTCTTGTCAAGGTTAAACGGGTTGAATTCGATGATACTTCTCTCAGCAATTTTGTGAAAATTAAAATCCACAAAGATATACAAGTGTTTTGATCAATTAATGTTCTATTATATTGTCGAATTCTTTTGAATAAAGTATGACTTAATTTTAGTTCAGTCTACAAGGACTTGAATTCTTGAGTCCGTCTTTTAAAACTGAAAAAAGTTGAAAGAAAGAGAGACATCCCAACAAATATTTTTTGTGCGTTTGTGTGAAATATAAAACTGCCAACAATCTAGACAAATGTTATCAAAATTATGAAGACGAGTGTCAACAGAAAAATAACCCTTATGTCAGTAAGGATCGAGCCATATAATCTCGATAGTGGTGACAGTCATAGCTAGGCACTCAACCTCAAACTAAGATGGACTTACAAAATCATAGAGATGATGGTCAAAAAAAAAATGTAGAAGCCAATGATAGACATCAGATCAATAACCAACTTACACAACCACCATCGGAACCCTAACCAACCAAAACCCTCTCTCTAGTCGGAACCCTAACTAACCTAAAAGCCTAAATCAATTACTATGCCTCTGCTACCTCTTCCTCCTCTACTGAAACCCTGAGGCTTCGATTGGTTCGCGGAATGAAAGGAAAAGTAAATCAATTCCTTGGCATTTCCTTTCCTTTAGAAAATTACAACTTTCATTTATTTTCCTTTGTGATATTTGAAAATGCCAAAGAATTTAGAAAAGAAAGTGAATACTTCAATGTGGAAAAATAATTCCTTACTTGGATGGCTGTAATCAATTTTTTTTCTAATTTTTCTTCCATTAGAAATCACTTTATTTCTTTACTCCTCAATTCCTTTGGCACCCAAACATTGAAAAGTAATCACTTTTGTTTTTCAACCTGATGATTCCACGAACCAAAGAGGCCTAAGTTGGAACTTTAGTCGAAACCCTACTTGAAACCATAATCCTTATTTGACAATGATCTAAGCGACAACAAACATCCGATGATCGCATGTTAATTTATAAAGGACAATTTTATTAGGGCTCGAGTCCAAATTACAGAGAGATTACATGACAATGGGGACAAAAATAAACTACTATACAATATCTTACATGTAATCACATGCCAATAACTAATTGTTGGATTGTATCTCATTTTCGGTTGAGCGCTCAAATGGGGGTGACAATGAAATTGGTAATTTAGTTCCACATCGGTTATGAGGTGGGATCATGTGGTGTAGATAATTGGGATTGGTTCAGGTCTTATATGAGAATTCTCTTTTAAGGCATATGAGCCCAATTCAATATCGTACCTCATGGACCAACTCCGGTTCAGGTCACACAATATTTCCAACAAGTGGTATCAGAGCCCATGCATGGTTCTGTGGCTGATTTGGACGGCTCTAATTAGTTCGAGACAGATGGTGCTGAACGTTCATGTGTATAATTGGATTATACGGGCTCTTCTCAAGGTGGAGTAGGAGCATCAACTACACGAATTGACTTCGAAGGTGGATTTGACGAGGCCAATGTGGAGCAAGACGTTGTGGTTGGCACACAATGGTGGTGTGGATGAACGTGTCGGTTTGGTTCTGTGGGTCGAACGGAACGAGATGACAATATGTTGGATCTTGTAGTGCCCCGTCCCGCAAAGTCAATCGGAGGAATCGAAACGCCGACGGCGTTGGGAACTTAGCCTTGCAACGGCTGCTCGAAGGCTTGCTCGTCCATGGCGACTCCTCGTACAGGTAGGGGAGTTTCGGTGAACTTGCTTCATCTTAGCCTTCACTTAATAACTCGCAATGTTTTCAACTTGCACTGGTAGGCTAATCTAAAAGCTACGCACCAACATAGCTAAGGGAATAATTCCGTCGGGTCGGAATGTCTTAGAAATGGAAAATGGTCCCACGGTCAATATAGAAGTCGGTTCAGCGTGCTTTCAAATGACACTCGATCCTTCGATCCCGTAGCTTGGGAGAAGAAAGTTGGCCTAAGTTGCTAAGTTGCTCCGACACTCAAGTAGCCTAAGCCTTAGGCGTCGCCTGCTTGAATGCTCGATATAGCATGCACTGTCCCGTCGTTTTGTCCCAATACTTGAAATAGCCTAAGTCATAGGCGTCGCCTGCGTGAATGCTTATTAAAGCATGCACGGTCCCGTCATGTTGCCCCGACACTCAAACTAGCCTAAGTCATAGGCATCGCCCGCATGAATGCTTAACAAAGCATGTACGGTCTCGTCCCGCAAGGCTTGGCATAGCCTTCGCACGTCCCGTAAGTTAAGTCATCTTGCACGGCTCGTTGGCTAAGTCTAGGCACGAACTCTGTTGTTCAAGTCGACCCCGTGCATAGCACGTTCCCTCGACGCGGAGCTCGGCGTAGCCCTCGCTCGTCGAGTCGTTGCCTGAATAAGTTAGACAAGTGTTGTGCTGGCTATCAAGGCCAATTCTAGCACTGTCCCGCTCTAGCTGCGGTTGTCAAGTCACGTAGCCCTTGAGAATAAGGCTCGTTGTGTAAAGTGTATGACTTGAGCGTTAGCGTCGCCTAGAGAACCAGGTCTGTATAAGGCACGGGCTACGGTCGGTTTAGTAAAAAAGTTTGCCACGAACAAGGAAGTCCACGCGACTTGTTGTCGCCGAGATCGGTCCCGCGGCTTGGGATTCTCGCCATGACTTGATATGTCCCGCATACGAGATCGGTCCTCCGGCTTGGGAGTCTCGCTAAAGTCTTGATAGGTCCCGCACACGAGATCGGTCCTCCGGCTTGGGAGTCTCGTAAGTCTTGATAGAAAGAACGAAAAGCATGTTCATGTTAAGGAAAGACTGGTAGATCGAGTTTAGACTTGCATGGTCATGGACAACTTGTCGACAAGGTGTAGTCTTCTCGAATGATTACCGGGGCGCCGGAATCATTCGTCCCGGGGGAAGCGAGTGTGGCTCAACCTGCATGCCGGATAACCGCATGGGAGTATCGGCACTTCCGGGGCTAGCTACCCTTAGAAGGGCGGACCGATACCCCCGCCGAGCCAATCCAAGATAGCTTAAAATTGCTAGTGACCACTCATGTAGATGTGTCGGCAATAGCGGCACACCACGTGTATGCCTTTGGATTGAGTCTAGAACTTAAGAGCTTGTCTAGTCGGGAACACAATGTCTGGGCCTAAGACTGGGCTGCAGCATAGGCACCGTGCTTGGCACGATAGATGGCGTCGGGATGTCCATGAAAGTGTTACTATGGTTCACAAGTCTTGTCTAAGTTAGCAAATGGGTCTAACAGGAAGGCCGCAAGGCGGTAGCACGATAAGTCTTGATAACTAGCGAGGCGCGGTCTCATCTTGAAGCACAGACAAGTCTAAGAAAGGTCTAGAGGCACGGCCTGCACGAGTCATCCCATTGCCGCCCTTGGCACTTGAATCGTTGGCACAAGAATTGGTCTAGTGGCGCTAAAGTTTAAGTAAAGGTCTTGGTACGGCCGAATTCGCGTAAGTTGCTCCTCGGCGTAGCACCGTCTCGAATATGTCTAAGTCGCAAATAGAATGTGGCACGACCCTGCCGTCCCGAGTTATAATTCGGTCAAGTACCTAAGCGATGAGGCGCTGCCTCGATCGAAGCACACGTTGGTAGTATAGCACGACCCCGTCGATGCACGACCTTGTCGTTGCATCGCTAAGTATCGACCGAGACGTCTTGTTTAAAATGCATCCTAAGGTAAGAATAGAAAGACAATCGAAAGGGTTTAAGCTGCACAAAGTAAATAAAACGTGTCGGTTATGTATGGGTGGGCGAGAAGCTCACTCCACCAGTACAGTGGTACTGACACCTACACAGTATTTCATGTGCAGGTACAGGTAGAAGCTCGTGGCGCGGAGCTCGCTTGGATGCGTCGAGGCACGGAGTTCCTTGGCGAGTCGAAGCATGCGGCCGCGTGATCTGAAGACTTATACAGGGCATAATGTATGGACATCGCCTTCCGAAGCTTCCGCTGACTCAAGCATTGTAATCAAGAGAGAGAGCAGAGAGTGACTTTGTAATCGAGAGAAAAGTGAGCACGAGAGACTTGTAATTTGGCCTTGCGCCCATAAATGTAATCTTGTATTCAGTATCAATAAAAGAGCTTCTTGCAATAACTTGTGTTCATGTGTTCTTCTTTAAATTCCGCTGCAAAGTATTCAATATTTCTGCTTGGGACTTCTGTGCGACAACCCCGTCGCCGCCGATGTAATCGGCCGTTATGGAATTGCCTTGCATGAGCACAATCTAGGCTCGTGCGGCATCACACCTTAGCAAGGACGATCGCTCCTACGGAAGCGGGGCATGACATAATGGTATCAGAGCACGGCTTTACGTCCTTGGACTTCACGTCGAATTTCTCAGTTTTGAAAGCTCGTCGTTGGAAAATAAATGTGCGCTCTCTCTCGAATGTCCCTCGGCATGTCCATACAATAAGTATAAATATTTTCAAAAGCTCGTTCAAGCGTTCATTCGAACATATCGGTAGGCTTTCGTCGGATGCATCGTAGGCCTTTGTGCCGAACGATGTTAAACTTGACTCGATAGAAAACACCTGCTAAGTTAACATGTCGCGTGCGTGCCTAACTAGTCCTGCGTTGACCCTAGCAATTGAGCGTGCAAACTCGAATATAGTCCGTACGAGATAGCCATGCGCATGGCCTTTTGGCTAAGTTGCGTCGCATATCGCGCACCTCGACTTTTGGCGCAAACAAGTCGCGAGTGATATCAAGTACCGCTCGGTCGGGAACGAGCTACATTTAGAGTGTCTATCGATAGGAACGCTATCGAGTTAACGCTTAGACGTACACGAAAGATTGACTTGGATTTTGAGAAAATAGTACGAACGACTTAGTACGTCGATGCGACGTGAGCGATTACACTAGGGATTCGTCGGACGAATCCGAAGGATGTCTTAGCAAATGACGCGAACGTGATTGTGGATTAGATCGGATGGCTCGAATTCGAGTGGTGTATGGATTTTCTTGGAAATCATTCGAGCAAATATTGAGGATTACGAGTAACGGCGAGTATGTCGACGAGGCGATGCGATCGCACAAAGCCTTAGAACGCGTCACGTTTAGTTGATCGTGACTTCAAATGTCCCGAACGAGCATCTCGTTTGGACAACTTGCGAATAGGCAACGCGTGTTGGAAAAATGATTCGGAACGATGAATGAAAATGAATGGCCTTGATCGAGAAAACTTAGAGGATCGCGCGTACGATATCGAATTGATGCAAAGGAAATGTGACTTGAGTTTCGAACAACGATCTTGAAACGAGCTTGAGGAATAGCGATCGAACTTGATCTTGAATATCGAGAAAATTATGGAATATCCAACTCGGACAACAGCATCAACGCACGACTCAAAATTGGTTGCAAGGAAGATCGTCAGGTTACGCATATCGTCGATGGTATTGAGGCGTATCAAAGATCGATATGCGATAACTCGGGGGTACTCTGACTCAGCGAATGACGATCGTATAGATGTCATTGTTTCGATGGATGCTATACTCGGGATATCGAAACGTGTCGAAGAAAGGATAAAACTTGGCTCAAGAATTTTCTGGTTGAATGGATGACGGACGGACTATCAAATTGAGATCTTGACTTGGAGGAAAATGAAACGTTTGGATTTGCTTCGTCGATAACCACAACTTTGACATTCTTGTCTTATGCGAGCGCAACTCCAGCCTCGCACATGCGTCGCGCCGATTAGGGCGATCACTCTGCGTGAGCGCTGGTATAGTGATTCATACAGCGGGGGTGATTGAACTAGCATGGCGTGGCATTTTTTATTCTTCGACTTGTGGTTTGACACGAAGATGACTCGAGAATGACTTCGTGTGCTTGATGAATTAAGCTCGAGGATTGCGTAGGTCTAATCCGCGTATCGAGAATGAGTTAGTCTAAACTCAAACAAGAGTTACGCCTCAATGAGAACGATTATTCTGCGGGCGCGTTGCATGGTGATTCATGAACCACCGTGGATAATCGAACTCGCGTGAGATTGGGGCACAACATATTGTCGAGCTAGATGAACTCATGATCGAATACATGAATTGGTTAGAATGGATGATTTGAATGGATTCGAATTCGTTGCGCTGCGCAACGAACGTCTTGATAAGAAATAGGTGATCATGCTCGATGTTTAGAAATTTGAGTGATGCGAGCTTGGGTAGAAAACCCCGTACTACTGACTATGGTTTGACCCTAGGATTGGGGTCAGTGTTGGCATTATTATTAGGGAACTATGATTCCAATTCTGACATTGATTTAGCCTCACAAAGATTGGCCTAGCGGTTAGGCGAAACGTTCCTGTTGCAAGAGTTATCAATTGAAGAATTGATCTTGAGGATTGGTTTGAATGGATAGCATGAATCACGAACATAGGAAACCCTGCTCACGAGATTCGGCTGACATACATATATTTCAGGGACGCCTGGGTATGTGCACGATGCGACTCGAGTGAGAATGACAAATTCCCTATCATGCGGCTTGGCTGAATGTATGTATTTTGGGGACGCTTGGAATGCGTGCACGATCCAGCCAAATGATACAATGAGTTCAAGCAAGACTTGAAAAATAGGAGTGTGTTGAGATCTTGAAATCATGTTAACGGAAGGATTGATAGTTGTGAGAGCGTGGCTCGGAATTAAGGAAACGCGTAGGCGAAGTACGTACGATTAAGTCTTGGCCATAGAAATGATAGGATGGCTTGCCACCAGGAAAGTCTCGAGGACGAGACTTGTTCTGAGTGGTGTATGTTGTAGTGCCCCGTCCCGCAAAGTCAATCGGAGGAATTGAAACGCCGACGGCGTTGGGAACTTAACCTTGCAACGGCTGCTCGAAGGCTTGCTCGTCCATGACGACTCCTCGCACAGGTGGGGGAGTTTCGGTGAACTTGCTTCATCTTAGCCTTCACTTAATAACTTGCAATATTTTCAACTTGCACTGGTAGGCTAATCTAAAAGCTACGCACCAACATAGCTAAGGGAATAATCCCGTCGGGTCGGAATGTCTTAGAAATGGAAAATGGTCCCACGGTCAACATAGAAGTCGGTTCAGCGTGCTTTCAAATGACACTCGATCCTTCGATCCCGTGGCTTGGGAGAAGGAAGTTGGCCTAAGTTGCTAAGTTGCCCCGACACTCAAGTAGCCTAAGCCTTAGGCGTCGCCTGCTTGAATGCTCGATATAGCATGCACTGTCCCGTCGTTTTGTCCCAATACTTGAAATAGCCTAAGTCATAGGCGTCGCCTGCGTGAATGCTTGTTAAAGCATGCACAGTCCCGTCATGTTGCCCCGACACTCAAACTAGCCTAAGTCATAGGCATCGCCCGCATGAATGCTTAACAAAGCATGCACGGTCTCGTCCCGCAAGGTTTGGCATAGCCTTCGCACGTCCCGTAAGTTAAGTCGTCTTGCACGGCTCGTTGGCTAAGTCTAGGCACGAACTCTGTTGTTCAAGTCGACCCTGTGCATAGCACGTTCCCTCGACGCGAAGCTCGACGTAGCCCTCGCTCGTCGAGTCGTTGTCTGAATAAGTTAGACAAGTGTTGTGCTGGCTATCAAGGCCAATTCTAGCACTGTCCCGCTCTAGCTGCGGTTGTCAAGTCACGTAGCCCTTGAGAATAAGGCTCGTTGTGTAAAGTGTATGACTTGAGCGTTAGCGTCGCCTAGAGAACCAGGTCTGTATAAGGCACGGGCTACGGTCGGTTTAGTGAAAAAGCTTGCCACGAACAAGGAAGTCCACGTGACTTGTTGTCGCCGAGATCGGTCCCGCGGCTTGGGAGTCTCGCCATGTCTTGATATGTCCCGCACACGAGATCGGTCCTCCGGCTTAGGAGTCTCGCTAAAGTCTTGATAGGTCCCGCACACGAGATCGGTCCTCCGGCTTGGGAGTCTCGTAAGTCTTGATAGAAAGAAGGAAAAGCATGTTCATGTTAAGGAAAGACTGGTAAATCGAGTTTAGACTTGCATGGTCATGGACAACTTGTCGACAAGGTGTAGTCTTCTCGAATGATTACCGGGGCGCCGGAATCATTCGTCCCGGGGGAAGCGAGTGTGGCTCAACCTGCATGCCGGATAACCGCATGGGAGTATCGGCGCTTCCGGGGCTAGCTACCCTTAGAAGGGCGGACCGATACCCCCGTCGAGCCAGTCCAAGATAGCTTGAAATTGCTAGTGACCACTCATGTAGATGTGTCGGCAATAGCGGCACACCGCGTGTATGCCTTTGGATTGAGTCTAGAACTTGAGAGCTTGTCTAGTCGGGAACACAATGTCTGGGCCTAAGACTGGGCTGCAGCATAGGCACCGTGCTTGGCACGATAGATGGCGTCGGGATGTCCATAAAAGTGTTACTATGGTTCACAAGTCTTATCGAAGTTAGCAAATGGGTCTAACAGGAAGGCCGCAAGGCGGTAGCACGATAAGTCTTGATAACTAGCGAAGCGCGGCCTCATCTTGAAGCACAGACAAGTCTAAGAAAGGTTTAGAGGCACGGCCTGCACGAGTCATCCCATTGCCGTCCTTGGCACTTGAATCTTTGGCACGAGAATTGGTCTAGTGGCGCTAAAGTTTAAGTAAAGGTCTTGGCACGGCCGAATTCGCGTAAGTTGCTCCTCGGCGTAGCACCGTCTCGAATATGTCTAAGTCGCAAATAGAATGTGGCACGACCCTGCCGTCCCGAGTTATAATTCGGTCAAGTACCTAAGCGATGAGGCACTGCCTCGATCGAAGCACACGTTGGTAGTATAGCACGACCCCGTCGATGCACGACCTTGTCGTTGCATCGCTAAGTATCGACCGAGACGTCTTATTTAAAATGCATCCTAAGGCAAGAATAGAAAGACAATCGAAAGGGTTTAAGCTGCACAAAGTAAATGAAACGTGTCGGTTATGTATGGGTGGGCGAGAAGCTCACTCCACCAGTACAGTGGTACTGACACCCACACACTGTTTCATGTGCAGGTACAGGTAGAAGCTCGTGGCGCGGAGCTCGCTTGGATGCGTCGAGGCACGGAGTTCCTTGGCGAGTCGAAGCGTGCGGCCGCGTGATCTGAAGACTTATACAGGGCATAATGTATGGACATCGCCTTCCGAAGCTTCCGCTGACTCAAGCATTGTAATCAAGAGAGAGAGAGCAGAGAGTGACTTTGTAATCGAGAGAAAAGTGAGCACGAGAGACTTGTAATTTGGCCTTGCGCCCACAAATGTAATCTTGTATTCAGTATCAATAAAAGAGCTTCTTGCAATAACTTGTGTTCATGTGTTCTTCTTTAAATTCCGCTGCAAAGTATTCAATGTTTCTGCTTGGGACTTCTGTGCGACAACCCCGTCGCCGCCGATGTAATCGGCCGTTATGGAATTGCCTTGCACGAGCACAATCTAGGCTCGTGCGGCATCACGCCTTAGCGAGGACGATCGCTCCTAGGGGAGCGGGGCATGACAGATCTCCTAGGTGCTCGACTGGCGGAAACGAGCAAAGGTAGCCGGAGTATGCTAAGGTTGTTCGGTTAGCGAGAATGAGCAAAGGTAGCCGGAGTGTGCTAAGGGTGTTCGGCTAACAGGAACGAACAAATGGTAGCCGGGTGTGCTAGGTTGCTCGGTCAGCGAAAACGAGTTAAGGTGGAGATTGTTGGATTGTATCTCATTTCCGGTTGAACGTTCAAATGGGGGTGACAATGAAGTTGGTAATGTAGTCCCATATCGGTTAGGAGGTGGGATCATGTGGTGTAGATAATTGGAATTGGTTCAAGTCTTGCATGAGAATTCTCTTTTAAGGCATATGGACTTAATTCAATATCGCACCTCATGGGACAACTTCGATTCGGGTAACACAGCATTTCCAACACTAAGACTATAACAAACAATTACAGATTAAGTAGTCTCTCCATACAACCTTGAACCTCATCATTGAAATATATTTGAAGATCTGATAGTTTACAGACAATGCAAAAATCCTAGAGGAACTCATGAGTTCTTAATTTTTTAAAACTTAGACCATATAATAGTCGTTAGGTTACATGCATCACAGTCTTTCATTTTTTAAGAGCCTAAGCAGAAAAATAATGTCACGTGTCATCACCACATTGCATGTTTCTATTGAGTTTCTATAGTAGAGATGTTTACAATTAGTAACCACAATCTTTCCCCCCCCCCCCCCCCCCCCCCCCCCCCCCCCCCCCAAAAATTTAGGTCTATTAGTACCAATTATGGGGGACCATTTGGATTTTGGATTTACTTGACGCCAAAACGCTAAATTACAGTGAGGGTTATGATTATATATTATATGTGTTATGTCTAGAGAAGAGTGATCAGCTGTTGACACCCATGCATGCCTAGTGTTGCATAAATTTATGAGATTAAATATGTGGCATGCACTAGATCCTTGACAACACCCCGTTGCTAATCCCCAACTATACGTGCACATCCAATTCTTTATGGGTTGACCAGGACACCATGGTTTACTTACGAACCATTTATAAGTACGTACTGGTTCACCTGTTTTTATTTGTAACAAGGCGTTTGAGGTCATATGCTTAACCATTCTACAGACATGTCATCCCAACTGTGGTCGAGAGGAAAAAGAATTTGGCACGTCGGCGTGGTCAGCCCCATCGAATCCCCAATTGCCCATATTTATCTGCCACGTTCCGTATCGACCAAAAGCCGCGTGTAGCTAGTAAGACATTGTATGATCCCAACAAAATATGCATGCATATATATATATGACGGATCGATTCATTACGTATATATTGTGACATGATTAAATCTTTCTACGGTCGGGCGACCTAACCCTTAACTCTATCGGGACTCGGGAATGAGATGGCAACACATTAAGAGAGGGGATCCCTCGACACTAGTACGCACCAATTGAGTTCACCACATGAACAAGAACATGATCATTGTGTAGAGTTTTAAAGTTTTAGTGAATTCTCACTAATGAACATTCGATCTCTAACTAGAAATAATCCCTACACTGACTACAAAATTCATGATAAAAATGGCATAAAAAAATATCGGAAATGATATTTAACCTGTCGTTGGGCGTGCCTGCCACTTGACCGTGCCTACCAGGGGCGGCCCTGGCCTAGGGCAGGCCGGACGACGGCCCAGGACCCCCGACGAAAGGGGAGCACCAACATGAAACTGTCCGTAATAGAACTAGTATGTATTATGTGTCCTTTTTTTTTTTAACAAAAGGAATTGTGGTGTAGTGGGTACAATGTTAGATTATATTTAAGAGGTCCTTGGTTCGAATCTTGATGACAACAAATTTTGTTTTAGTTATACTTTTTTTACCTTATGTTGGGGCCCATTTTGAAAGTTTCGCCTCGGGCCACCAATTGCTCAGGGCCGGCTTGGTGCCTACGTGGCAACGGCCCATTGGTTCCCGACTAGCACCGGAGCCCACCTCCTTATAATTCGGGTTGGAGGCTAATGGTTGGTCGTTACATGGGCCAGTGACGGTCACGCCCAAAGAACAGGTCCAAATAGCAACGTCCTATGTTCTTTGCTCTCATTGGTTGTGCTTTTGGGCTATGATTTTTAAGCTAAAAGTGCTTCTTCTTTTTTTGCAATGTAAACACATAGTCCTGCTACCTTGCCCGCCGCAGGCCAGTTCGTCTGCCACGTGGCACCGTCCTATTGGTAGGTCAACCGGTGTAGAATTCATGCATATAGGAGAGTCCAATAGGGTTCGGCCACACATACGGACGGACATGTCCGCCTGTGGACAAAATAGCTTCTCCCAAACATATATTCAGGAAATAAGTTACCAAAAACTTCGATCTGCATGGCTGCTACATGTCTCACTAATAATTAATTTCGTATACATGGTACCAAACCACGAATACATGACAATCATAGGTAACAACAACATGTATACGAAATCTAATTGAACTTCAGTGCATGGCAAAGACATGTCCATGTTTTTGTCCTCTGGTTGAGTCACAAGAGTAGGGTCCAAAATAAGCTAATTAGTGTAGATTGAAACATGGAAACAAACGACCAAGCCAGCAGCATCCCCTCATGAGAGAAGGACGTACTTTGTGATGGCCCTCCTCATGTAGGCTAAGCTCCTTTCCTTGTTGACTAGACTAGGCCCTAGCTTAGCTAGCCTAACTATAGCATTCCCTTCTTAACTAAATATTCAGGCACCACTTTGTAAGAGGTGCCTTTGTCTTTATTTCCCTCAAAGACATGAATGTGTACCTACAGAGATCGGACGGTGGAGAAGGGCTTTAGAGACTCACATGGTAGGTATAGCATGGCTTGGTCATTATTCATGGTGGGAGGGGGGCTCTCAGTGACTAGGGATATCTAGTAGAGTATGAGACTAGGGTTTTAGGGGTGTAAAGAAGCCAGGCCAAGTCCTTCTCACACTTTTGTCATCCCAAGGAAAGGAGAATTGGCTCCATTTTCATGTACATTGTACCCTTATGTAGATATGATTATGATTTCTATTTTAATTGTTTATCCTTTATATATATATATATATATATATATATATATATATATATATATATATATATATATATATATATATATAACTTAAATGAAGAGGCGAATAAAAAATTGAAGTAGGTGGCCTAGATTAGAAAATAGATAGCTCCCCACTAATCTCATGTCATGTTGTCATGTTCACTAACTGGTACTGAAAATAGGTAACTCTATACTGGTTTTTATGTCACCTTATTTGACTGGTTTGTGTCTTGCATTCGGTTTTAGGGACGGATCGGACTGTATAATAAAAAAGAAGTTAGATAAGAGTGAGCCTCACAAAGAAAAGATAAATGATAGTTGGGATGTGCATAGACCACAATATAGGATCATTCTAAACTCTTGCAACTATAAAATATTGAGACAATCTCTAGAAGATAGACATGTTGGACTTACCAAGAACATTGTAGACATGGAACATCATAGAATGAACTAAGCATAAAACAAGGACCCAATGAGACAAAACAAAGTTGAATGATAATAGTCTAACAAGATTTGTGGGCTCAAAATTATAGGCACAAAATCAACTTTATTTTTAACGCTCTCCCTTAAACGTGCTTTTACAACTCCAAGTGAATTTTTTACCTTGAATAGTACTTCTTCCTCGATTTGCTTGATGAAGATGCCGATGGCTTACTTTTGTAATTTGACATATTTTCTCTACATTTCTTTCTTTTGATGTACACATTTGGGTAGATAAGTTTGATTTCCATCATAGTCGATGCTCAATCATTGCTTGTAGGCTTTTGCAAGTAGTATAGACTTATTATTTTTAGTATTGTTCTTTATAGACTTGTTATTTTTAGTATTGTTCGTTGGCTTGCAATCCCTTTTTACTCTAATTTTCTTCTGCTACTTTGGAAGTGTCTCTAGTTCCCAAGTGTCATCCTTCATACTATTATTGGTCCACAATCGACAAAAAGGTATATAAAAAAAAGTGTTCGATTCTTTTGATTATTTATTACCACAATCTCCTCTTGCAAGCTCTTCATGTGTGGATCACTTCTTTCGTCCAATGATGATGGTGGAGAGTCTTTTTGAGATTGTATTGGCATCATAAGCGGAGTATACACTCTTGTACTTCTTCATGTGCTTTGCTCTTTATATCCTCTTCATTTATAAGAGACATTAAGTCACAACTTCCTTCTTGAATTGGTGCGAGCTTTCTTCACCGAACACAATTAATGTCTCCACTAGCAACAACTTTTTGTGTGTTCTCTTCTTCACTCTCTTTTTCTTTCACATGTGTTTCTAGATCAACTTCAAAAGTGAGATAATCATCAATGAACTCATCAAAATCCATAAAGATGTTTTGCTTTCACACATATAGTTACCTTCTTTTACGTCAAGGTACCATGTGTTCTCTATATCATAATCATCATCATCATCATCATCATCATCATCATCATCATCATCTTCTTCTTCTTCTTCTTCTTCTTCTTCTTCTTCTTCTTCTGTGTGCAAATAATAAAGTTGAGTTCTCCATTTTTTCTTCTTCAACATACTGAATTTTCTCCTCAATTTTTCTAGTTTGTTTTTGGGATCAAATGCATAATGTTCAAGATTACAACAATTATAACATTTAATATGAGTTTTGACATACATTTTGCTTCCATCTCTTCTTGTGAAGCTTTACCTTCCACGTTCTCTTGTAGGATAGTTTTGATTTCTTTCTCCGTTGATGAGTGTCTTGTAATGCATTTTTTCTTCTCTTCCACAGCCTGGACCATGACCACTGCAACTACGATATCTTTGACTTCTTTTGTTGGTAAAGATTTTTTTTGTTCTATTTATTGAAGGTGACCTCCGTTTGAAGGACTTGCTACAGTGTCTCCTGCTTATTCTTTCTCCTTTCTTCGTAGGCTCGTAATGAGCCATTGAGTTGCTCAATAGTCATAGACTCCAAATTTTTGGTTTCTTTAATAGTTATGATCCAATATGGTTGAATTGTGAAGCAAAGAGCGAATAATTTTCTTTATCACCAAAATGTTTGTTATGCTTTCACCATTTATTTTCAATTGATAAAATTATCCAAAACTCTAGCAAAGTTGTCTAGAGTAATTTTATACTCTTTTATTTATAAAGTTTTAAATTCATCTCTTAAAGTCTGGAGGCGTATCTTCACCACATTCTTCTCTTCTTTGCAAGAAATTTGAAGTTCCTCTCATCCTTCTTTGGAGGTTGTTGCAATTAAATCAACTCGAATGCATCATCATCTACGACTTGGTAGATGAGGAAGAGAGCTTTCTCGTCCCTCTTTCTTGAAGATTTCAAAATCTTCTTTTGAGCTTGGGATATTGAAGTCTCATCTTGTGACTCAACATAGCATTTTTCAACAAACTCTCATGTGTCTTGTGCTCTTAGAAAAAAGCCTTCATCTTGATGCTCCAGCTGGCATAACTGCTCTTGTTGAGGACAAAAACTTGGAAGAGAGTCATCTCGCTTGCCATCTTCGACCTCAAACAACTTTGTTATGATACTACTTTATTGAAATTGTGGTAGGTCTACTAGCTAGGAAGAATTAATTTGGAGAAAAATAAAATATAAAGATAAGAATTCGGTGGAAGAGAAGATTCGCATATAAGAAAAAAAAACTTTTAATAATGCTAAGCTTGTATTTTTTTTTATTATGTACAAAATATGGAGGAAGGGGGGACATCCCTATTTATAGGTCTATTGGAAGAGTCCACACTTATTAATTAAAATATAGTTATCAATCATTCTAAATTCTTACAACTATAATATTGTGACATCTCTAGAAAATGAACATTTTAATATTACGAAGAACATTGAAGGCATTAAACTTCCTAGAATGTGGACAAAGAAATGGCCCAATGACACAAAACAAAGTCCAACGGTAATAGCCTAACAACATTTGTGGGCTCAAAATTAAGGACACAATCAATTTTTTTTCCACACTACCTTATAAACATATGTTCGATTTTCTATATTTCTTAAGATGTCCTATCATATTTGTTGAATAAGTTTCAATTTGAAAGAATGAGGATATTTGTTGTTAATTATAGTATTTTAGGACAACAAGTAGCCAATGGTGATGTTGATGGTATTTAGTTGCTTATTTGCCAAAGAAGAAGAGACAATATTTGAATATTCACACTGCTTGTCGAATCGAGTGGGGGACCGTGCTGATATGGACGTCTCTTGTTGGGAATCGGACACGTCCTCCTGCGCTCCGATACCGTGTCTGAGACGTTGCCGCAGCGGAAACTTAGGCTAACCCACCTGAAATAATCAATCTCCGTCTAACGGATACCAAGTACAGATAAAGACAAGTATATGGCGGTGACTACGTCACCTGGATAAATTCCAATCTCTATAACTCAGATAAAATTACAAGAATGACAAAAACTAATGTTGAACCCTTTGCCGTAATAGGTTCAACCCCCTCACCACACTCAAGAAGAAAAGAAAGATTACAATTGAAATCGCTCACCAACCCGTAGCAATCTTCCTAACTGAAGTTGACGACCCCTTGATTAGATCTTTTTTTCCTTTTGTCTTGGATGGCAAAGTCCTAAGAGCAAAGTATGGAACTTTCTCTTAGATTTTCTGTGGACGAGCACCTCGAATCTCCACTTTTGTGCCTTCACCCTCACCCCATATATATAGGATGAGAAAAACCTATTTTAGGTCATAACAAGATTTCTTAAATAGGAAGCCTTCAAATAAGAATCCTACTACACCTAAAATAGCCCATCTACATCCTATTTTAGATTATAATAGGATCTCTTAAATAGGAAACCCTCAAATAAGAATCCTATTATATCTAAAATAGCCCTGCACTAATTATGGACATCCAAATCAAATTAAATCAAATATTTAATCAGATTTAGACTCCATAAATATGCTATTACCAAATCCAGACTGGACTCCAACAATCTCCCCCTTCAGTCTGATGAGAGGGTGTTGACACCATGACTCCTCAACTGGAATCCATGCCTATCGTCATGCGACAGAGTTCCTACTCCCACATGCCACTGATATTCGCCCCCGAGCTGCTTTGCATCTTCCTTCGTCTCTAGCTCCTCGACCGTCACATCGTCGCTAGCTGCCATACGTAGCACCTCTTGCACTACTGGGATCCTGCCGATATAAATAACATGATCAAGACCGAAGTCCCTGATGATCAGCCTCATCGCATGTCTCGGCTGCCTGTTCCTGACTTCTGTCTTCCACCGGAAAGTGTTAACGTTCCGACGAGCTTCTTCATCCTTGGTTGGCCCAACCAAGCAGACGGTGCGGTCCTCCTAAGATTCGAACTCCTGAACCTGCCCACCTTCGTGTCTGAACTTGAAGCTCCCCCATACACATGCGTCCTCGAGCAGAACATCATGCACTGTGCATGCCGTCGATGACCCACAGCTCCCCATGAACTGTATGAATGATGATGCTTCCGCCTCAGAGTGAGTTTGCTGCAAACCTTGATCTCCTTCCTGGCTTCGAACTGCTGAAATCGATGTCGCTTCGTGAAGCTTTGGCAAACCACCCGTCACCAAAATCGGATTCGTAGAGCAACCCCCACCTGGAGACCGACCAGCTGTCATAGGACCGAAAGACTGACCCTCAATCTTTGACTCACCACCATCCGTCGCTTTTTTTCGATGAACCGAATCCTCCGTATCCCTCAAAGCACCTAGAAGCCCCTCCTCAGCAAGTTTTCGACGATCCACCTCCTGTCGAGCACCCCTCGAGCCTTCATCCGGTGTCTGTGGCCTACCTGTACATCTCTGCGGCTTGAGCCTGTACATGCCACAACACAAATCTCCCCGAGCCAACTGTTGGAAACCCTTCGCAAGCATCCAATCTTTGTCTCCAAATAGACTACGACAGCCATCATCTGCCAGCCTTCCTACCGAAACCAAGTTGCAGTGCAAACTCGGTACTTGTCGCACACCCTTGAGAACGAGCTTCTTACCGAGCTCCGTTGTCAAATGCATATTACCGATGCCTACAACTGCAGCTGTCCCCATGTCGCCCATCTTCACACGTCCAAACCTACCGTCGCGGTATGACGTGAAGATCCTTCTATGTGGAGTGACGTGATACGACATCCCCGTGTCCATGACCCAGTTGTAGTGCCCCGTTCTGCTCAGTGAATCGGCAGAATCAAAACGCCAACAGCGTTCGGACTTAGCCTTGTAACGGCTACTCGAAGACATCACTCGGTCGAAGCGACCGCTCGCTCAGGTGGGGTAGTTTCGGTGAACTTGTCTCATCTTATCCTTCACATAATAAATCACATGTTTTTAACTTGCACAAGTAGGCTTGATAATAAAAGAGACGAATCCACATAGCTAAAGGGAATAATCCCGACGGGTCGAGTTGAGTTAGAATATGGAAAGGTCCAACGGCCGGCTTAGAATAGGTGCACGACATGCTTTAAAAATGACACTCGATCCTTCGTCCCGTGGCTTGGGAGAAGGAAAGTTGGTTGAGTCAGCAAAGTTATGAACATAGCCTAAGTCAAAGGCATCGCCCGCATGAATGTTTCATAAAGCATGCACGGTCTTGTCGTCCAAGTCTTGGCATAGCCTTGGCTTGCCCCATGAGTTAAGTTGCGTTGCACAACTTGTGCCACAAGTCTAGGCACCCCAAATGGCTTGGTCGTTCAAAGTTGAACGCGTGCACGGCACGTTCCATCGAGGCAAGGCTTGACGCGGCCTTTGCTCGTTAAGTTGTAGGCTTAAGTAAGTTAGGCAAAGTTATGTCGGTCAACCTAAGTCATTCGAAGTGCTGTCCCGTTCATTCTGCGGTTGTCAGGTTAAATAGTCCCACGATCCCAAGGCCCGTCATATAAACTATGACTTGGGCGATAGCGTCGCGTAGAACGGAAGTCAGTTTGAGGCACGATGCACGGACTTAGTGCCTAGGGCATGAACCACGGTTGATTGAATGTATTTTGGAGAAAGGATTGTTGAATAGGCATTGAGCTGAATGAAATGATATGGTAACATGGAAAGAATGCTCGCGACCGTGGGTCGTCGAGGGGTCTCAAATGATAGATGGTTTGATATTGGTTTTGAAAGAGATGGTAACATTGGAAGAGGAATGACTGTGTGAGACGTCAGTTTGTGTCGAGTCTTGCATGGTCATTAGACAACTTATCGACAAGGAGGAGTTTCCACGCACGACAACCATGGGCGCCATTGGATTGCAATATTCCAGAGGAAAACACGGTATAGCCGTAGCTGGACTAACCGCTCGGGTCATTCGGGAACTTTCAGCGGGGCTAGCTACTTGCGCTGAAAGGGTCGCCGAATGGCAAGGCTATAGTCCAGAATAGCTTGTGATGTTAGTGACCAATTCATATAGATGGGTCGGCACGGGCGGCAATCCGCGTGTGTGCCTTTGGATTGAGTCAGTTGGATGTGAGTACAGTTAGAACACAAGGTTTGGTCCTAAGATTTGGCATCAACATAGACGACGTGCTTCGACACGAGATGCGGCTTCGGGTCTTAAGTTGTCGGCATATAAGTAGCATAAGTTGGTTTGAGTTGTCTTCAGTCTAAGTCAGGAAACGCTGCAAGGCAAAGTTGGTCGAGTGGCACTTAGCCCACAAGTCTTGGATTGGGTCGAATAATGAGTTAGTAGCAAAGGGCCGCAAGATGACGATACGATTGAGTCACATTGAGTTGTGAGGCACGGTATGATGGATAAGTAGCACGGTCACAAGGAATTGGATATTATCGCGTAGTTGCGTCTCTGATTTTGGCCGTAAGGCAAATACGACTTGATAGGTTAACGTTGTTGAGTTAACATTGATGTTGCGAGCACGGGATGGTCTAAAGACACAAAATAAGCAATGCGTTGGTCATAAAACTGATCCTAAGACAAGACTATAAAGACAATCGATAAGAAGTGACTATATTGCACAAAGTAAATCAAACGTGTTGGGTTTGTATGGGTGGGCGAGAAGCTCATTCCACCAGTACAGTTGAGTACTGACACCCACATAGTTTCCATGTGCAGGCACATGTAGAAGCTCGTGGTGCGGAGCTCGCTTGGATATGTCGAGGCACGGAGTTCCTTGGCGACTCGAAGCGTGCGGCCGCATGGAGTAAAGACTTATACAGGACATAATGTATGGACGTCGCCTTCCGAAGCATCCGCTGGCTCAATACTTGTAACTGAGAGATGAGAGAGAGCTGAGTGTCTTGTAAATGTGAGATGAGTGAGCTTGAGTGATTGTAATATTTGCCTTGCACCCCACTGTAACCTTTGTTTCAATATCAATAAAAGAGTTTCTTCTGAATGACTTGTGTTTGTTCTAATTTCCGTTGCAATTATTCAATGACTCTGTACGGGACTTCTGTGCGACGATCCCGTCGCAGCCGCTAAAATCGGCCGTTATGGAACCCATCTTACACGAGCGCAATCTAGGCTCGTGCGACATCACGCCTTAGCAAGGACGATCGCTCCTATGGGAGCGGGACGTAACATAATGGTATCAGAGCACGGCTTTACATCCTTGGACTATCGATTGAATTCTTTAACTCCGTTGTTTCCGCAAACTCTGAATCGTTGCTTCCGCAAAGTTGATATCGTTGGTGCACTCTCTCTCAATTGTCCCACGGATGTCCATACAATAAGTCTATCTATTTTGTAAAACGTAGGAGAACAATTTTTTTTAAAACAAAAAGATGGTTTACATAAGCACGGTTGGCTAAGTCGGGCTGGGCATATACACCAAAGTCGCGTCGACCTTAGGAAAGTCGAGTGCGGGAATGGAATAGTGTCAAACAAAAATGAGTTGAACTCGATTGAGTAAAGTGAGTCGACTATCGATAGGGGTGCTATCGAGCGACGATAACGTCAATGCGATATAGATGAGCGTGCTTGGAATTTGAGGAATGGTTCGAACAGAAAATTTAAAGAGGTCGATTTTGATTCGAATTATAAGTTGAAGATTTATTGAATGACTTCATCCCTGAGTGGTGTATGCGATAGCCTCAGGGATGTCGATCGATTGATAAAGGAATGATACGAATTGAGGAAATTCATTGGTCGATGAATTAAGATGGATGAATGAACGATACATGAATTCGGGTTTGAGGAAATCAATGTTGTAAATGATTCGAAGGATAATGATCGAACTTGAAATAATTGTCGAGGAGATTATCCAGTCGGACGATAGCATCATTCACACGACTCGAAATTGGTTGCAAAGGAAGATCGTCAGGTTACGCATATCATCGATGGTATTGAGGCGTATCAAAGATCGATATGCGATAACTCGGGGGTACTCTGACTCGGCGAAGGACGATCGTGCAGGTGTTATTGTTCGGTTGGATGCCGTACTTAGGATTTTGATTTAAGGGAATGTTGGATGAAAATGATCATGTCTTGATGTTTATGTTGATAGCCATAACGTCGACGATCTTGTCTTGTGCGAGCGCAACTCTAGCCTCGTACATGCGTTGCGTCGGATTTGGGACAATCGTTTCGCGTGAGCGCTGACATGGTGATTCATGTCGCGGGAATGATCGAACTCGAAAAATCATGACATGATAACTTTGATTGTCTCGACTTGTTGGCTTGATGCGAAGGTGAACTCGAGGATTTGTAGGTCTTGCGATTGATGAATGAATAAAACTTGAGGATTGAGTAGGTCCAATCCGCGTATCGAAAATGAATTAGTCTGGACGCAAAACAAGAGTTATGTTCCGATGAGAATGATTATCTCGCGGGAGCGTGCATGGTGATTCGTGACCAACGTGGATAATCTGACTCGCGTGAGATCGGGATGCAACATATTGTTAAGTCGGACGACCTTGTGATCGATTACGTGGATTAGGATGAATGACTTAGGGAGTATGGAATATGAAATTATGGTTTAGTGATGGATCGTGTGGTAGCATGCTTAACTTAAGAAGGATTGATAGGTGGATTATGTCGAACGTGTGCGAAGAGATAGACTATATGAAACGGCTTGATAAACGAGCGATATGTTCAAGTCGAGGAATTGGTTGAAATGTGAGTTATCATATGATGGCTTTGCAGAAAGACTCGGACCCAGTACGACGAATAATGGGATGTGCGTAGGGAATCGATGCTCGATGTTTAGAAACCAGAGTGATGCGAGCTTGGGTAGAAAATCCCGTACTATCAACTTGGTTTGACCTTAGGATGGGGTCAGTGTTGATATCGTTGTTTAGAAACTATGATTCCAATACTGACGGAAAGATATAGCCTAGCGGTTAGGCAGACGTTCCGGTGCGGAGCGATAGGAATGGTGAAGGCACCACTCATGAGGCTCGGTTGACATGCATGTATATCAAGGACGCTTGAATGCGTGCACGATCCGACTCGAGTGGTGATGGCGGGATTCACTATCACGAGACTTGATTGAAATGCATGTATTTTGGGGACGCCTAAGATATGTGCACGATCCATACTAAGTGATACGTTGAATTCAAGTAAGATTTGGGGAATGAAAAAGTGTCGAGGATGTTGAGATCGTGAGTTTGAAAGAAAGGATTGAGGATAGCACGAGCGTGGCTCGGATTGAGAAAACGCATAGGCGTAGTGTGTGCGAGAGTCTTGAATGTTGAGTAAAAGTGATAAGTCGATAAGTGTACTCAGTTAGTTTCGAGGACGAAACTTTTTCTGAGTGGTGTATGATGTAGTGCCCTGTCCCGCTCAGTCAATCAGCAGAATCAAAATGCCAACGGCGTTCAGACTTAGCCTTGCAACGGCTACTCGAAGACATCACTCGGTCGAAGCGACCGCTCGCTCAGGTGGGGTAGTTTCGGTAAACTCGTCTCATCTTATCCTTCACATAATAAATCGCATATTTTCAACTTGCACAAGTAGGCTTGATAATAAAAGAGACGAATCCACATAGCTAAAGAGAATAATCCCGACGGGTCGAGTTGAGTTAGAATATGGAAAGGTCCAACGGTCGGCTTAGAATTGGTGTACGACATGCTTTGAAAATGACACTCGATCCTTCGTCCCGTGGCTTGGAAGAAGGAAAGTTGGTTGAGTCGACAAAATTATGAACATAGCCTAAGTCATAGGCGTCGCCCGCATGAATGCTTCATAAAGTATGCACGGTCCTGTCGTCCAAGGCTTGGCATAGCCTTGGATTGCCCCATGAGTTAAGTTGCGTTGCACAACTTGTGCCATAAGTCTAGGCACCCCAAATGACTTGGTCGTTCAAAGTTGAACGCGTGCACGTCACGTTCCATCGAGGCAAGGCTTGACGCGACCTTTGCTCGTTAAGTTGTAGGCTTGAGTAAGTTAGGCAAAGTTATATCGGTCGACTTAAGTCATTCGAAGTGCTGTCCCGCTCATTCTGCGGTTGTCAGGTTAAATAGTCCCACGATCCCAAGGCCCGTCATATAAACTATGACTTGGGTGATAGCGTCGCGTAGAACGGAAGTCGGTTTGAGGCACGATGCACGAACTTAGTACCTAGGGCATGAACAACGGTTGATTGAATGTGTTTTGGAGAAATGATTGTTGAATAGGCATTAAGCTGAATAAAATGATATGGTAACATGGAAAGAATGCTCGCAACCGTGGGTCGTCGAGGGGTCTCAAATGATAGATGGTTTGATATTGGTTTTGAAAGAGATGGTAACATTGGAAGAGAAATGAATGTGTGAGACGTCAGTTTGTGTCGAGTCTTGTATGGTCATTGGACAACTTGTCGACAAGGAGGAGTTTCCACGCGCGACAACCCTGGGCGCCATGGGACCGCGGCGTTCCGAAGGGAAACACGGTATAGCCGTAGCTGGACTAACCGCTCGGGTCATTCGAGAACTTTCAGCGGGGCTAGCTACTTGCGGTGAAAGGGTCGTCGAATGGCAAGACTATAGTCCAGAATAGCTTGTGATGTTAGTGACCAATTCATATAGATGGGTCGGCACGGGCGGCAATCCGCGTGTGTGCCTTTAGATTGAGTCAGTTGGATGTGAGTACAGTTAGAACACAAGGTTTGGTCCTAAGATTTGGCATCAACATAGGCGACGTGCTTCGGCACGAGATGCGGCATCGGATCTTAAGTTGTCGGCATATAAGTAGCATAAGTTGGTTTGAGTTGTCTTGAGTCTAAGTCAGGAAATGCCACAATGCAAAGTTGGTTGAGTGGCACTTAGCCCACAAGTCTTGGATTGGGTCGGATAATGAGTTAGTAGCAAAGGGCCGCAAGGCGGCGATACGATTGAGTCACATGAGTTGTGAGGCACGGTATGATGGATAAGTAGCACGGTCACAAGGAATTGGGTACTATCACGTAGTTGCGTCTCTGATTTTGGCCGTAAGGCAAACACGACTTGATAGGTTAACGTTGTTGAGTTAACATTGATGTTGCGAGCACGGGATGGTCTAAAGACACAAAATAAGCAAGGCGTCGGTCATAAAACTGATCCTAAGGAAAGACTAGAAAGACAATCGATAAGAAGTGACTATGTTGCACAAAGTAAATCAAACGTGTTGGGTTTGTATGGGTGGGCGAGGAGCGCATTCCCCCAGTACAGTTGTGTACTGACACCCACATAGTTTCCATGTGCAGGCACAGGTAGAAGCTCGTGGCGCGGAGCTCGCTTGGATGCGTCGAGGCACGGAGTTCCTTGGCGACTCGAAGCATGCGGCCGCATGGAGTAAAGACTTATACAGGACATAATGTATGGACGTCGCCTTCCGAAGCATCCGTTGGCTCAATACTTGTAACTGAGAGATGAGAGAGAGCTGAGTGACTTGTAAATGTGAGATGAGTGAGCTTGAGTGATTGTAATATTGGCCTTGCGCCCCACTGTAACCTTTGTTTCAATATTAATAAAAGAGTTTCTTCTGAATGACTTGTGTTTGTTCTAATTTCCGCTGCAATTATTCAATGACTCTGCACGGGACTTCTGTGCGACGATCCCGTCGTAGCCGCTGAAATCGGCCGTTATGGAACCCGCCTTGCACGAGCGCAATCTAGGCTCGTGCGGCATCACGCCTTAGCGAGGACGATC
Source organism: Iris pallida (assembly GCA_029216955.1). Lineage (NCBI taxonomy): Eukaryota > Viridiplantae > Streptophyta > Magnoliopsida > Asparagales > Iridaceae > Iris > Iris pallida. The sequence continues at coordinate 10,807,949 of JANAVB010025198.1, forward strand.
GCTCCTATGGGAGCGGGGCGTGACACCAGTCACCGTCATGACACATGCCACAAGGTTCCTCTGCGTCGGTTGCTGCGATGATGATATCTTCCATTGCTGTAAGATTCTCCTGATCGTCCTTGCCTTTTGTCTTCTCAACTTTGAGCTTCATGCAGTTCCTCTAGATATGACCCATTTCGTCACAGTGATAGCAGCCCTCCTTGCGGTCCACAATTGCAAGAATCCGAGAACTCCCCCTGTCCTCGTCTGTGAATTGGGTCTTCCCTTTCCTAGGAAGTCACCAGAGCGGACTCCTGTGACGATTCCACTTGCTTGCGCTGGACCTCCTCATTCAACAAGCTACTTTTGACTGCCTCCATCATGATAACTCCATCAGGCGCGGAGTTGCTCATCGACACTACCAACGTCTCCCCGCTTTCCGGCAGAGAACTCGAGAGCAGTAGGGCCTGAAGCTCATCATCAATCACCATCTTCATCGCAGACAACTGATTGATGATACCCTGAACCTCGTTCAAATATTGTGCCACTAGGACACCCTCCGTGTACTTCGAGTTGACGAGTTGGCAAATAAGAAACGCCTTGTTGCTAGCCGTCTTCCTTTAGTACAACGAATGTACCTTCTCCCATAATGCTTTTACTGAACTCTCCATGGACACATGGTGAAACACCGAATCATCCAACCATTGGCAGATGAATCCAACGACCTTCCGATCCAGTCGTTTCCAGTCTTAGCATCTTTATCCATTGGCTTTGCGTTGTCGTCCTCCAACGGGCCATGCAAGTCCTTGCACCAGAGTAGATCCTCCATCATTGGCTTCCAAATTGTCCAGTTTTCTCATGTGAGGGTGATCATACGAGTGTTCATCTGCTCCGTAGATATGGTTGCCAGAACCTCCAAAGATCTGATACCAGATGTTGGGAATCGGATACGCCCTCATGCGCTCCGATACCGTGTCTGAGACGTTGCAGCAACGAAAAGCTTAGGCTAACCCTCCTGAAATAACCAACTCCCGTCTAACGGACACCAAGCACAGATAAAGACAAGTATATGGTGGACAAAAACTAATGTTGAACCCTTTGCCCTAATAGGTTCAACTCCCTCACAGAACTCAAGAAGAAAAGAAAGATTACAATTGAAATCGCTCACCAACCCGTAGCAATCCCCCTAACCGAAGTTGACGATCCCTCGATTAGATCTCTTCTTCCTTTTGTCTTGGATGGCGAAGTCCTAAGAGCAAAGTGCGGAACTTTCTCTTAGATTTTATGTGGACGAGCACCTCGAATCTCCACTTTTTTGTGGTGTTTTGTGCCTCACCCTTGTCCCATATATATAGGATGGGAAAAACCTATTTTAGGTCATAATAGGATTTATTAAATAGGAAGCCCTCAAATAAGAATCTTACTACACCTAAAATAGCCTATCAACATCCTATTTTAAATTATAATAGGATCTCTTAAATAGGAAACCATCAAATAAGAATCCTATTATATCAAAAATAGTCCAACATTAATTATGGACATCCAAATCAAATTAAATCAAATATTTAATCAGATTAGGACTCCATAAATATGCTATTACCAAATCCAAATTGGAGCACAGTTTTGTGTAGGATTCTCCATGTATACATTTTTGTTGGAAGAGTCCTTATATTTTGGTCCAACTTCTGTCTATTTTCTTTTTCAACTTCTCTTGCAAAGAAATAGAAATATCTTCTTACAAAATGAAAGCACTAGTCTCCTCGTCCTCTAACAACAGTACAAAAATCAAGGGTTTTCTGCTCCATCCGTAGTATAAACATAACCAAGGAGAGAGAGAGAGATTAATTAGGAGGAGGGGGAGGAGAAGAAGAGAGAGAAAGCGACGGCTGGGCAGTGGGCAGAGAGAACTGATAGACAACTTTCAAGCCTCCTCCCTTCTTCTCTTTCTTTCTTATACACCTCTCAATGAGAAAACAGCCCCTCCAACTGCAGTCCCTTAATATAACCTCCTCTTCCTCCTGCAGCTGATCTCCGCCAAGCTTTCTTCTACTCTCTGCTCTCTGTAACTCTACTTCCTCCATGTAAGAAAAAACTTCCTTCTTCTCCTTCTACTATTCTACTGGATATGTCTACTACTCTCTCATCACTCATTTGTGTCATGTCGTGTCCTCGTTGCAGGAGGCCCTCCGGCAACCCTTTGGACCTTAACAACCTCCCCGAGGAGTATGGCAAGCAGGCTTTGGAGGAGAGCTCCACCACCACAGCAGCATCCACTGAAACTATAAGTAAGACACCTTCAACATATATCAAACAAATTAGAAGGACCATGAATAAATTCAAGGTAGTAAAGTAACCGACAAGAGTACCACCTAGGGTTCAAGAAGAAGAAGAGCGGAGCGAAAGACGACGCCGGGAAGGTCTACGAGTGCAGGTTTTGCTCTCTCAAGTTCTGCAAGTCTCAGGCTCTCGGCGGTCACATGAACCGACATCGCCAAGGTCAGTAGTTTTCGCGAGTTATACGCTGCTAGTTAGGGTTCAGTACTACTTTAGTATTCTTGTACATGAAGTAATTGGAAATTTGAAGCACATCAATTTTATGCATTTTGACCAGAAAGAGAGACGGAGACACTAAATCGCGCTCGCCAGCTCGTGTTCAGCAATGAAGCTCACGCCGGAGCCGGAGCTCATATAGGGTACTGCATGTCAAGAAGACATAGTCCAATTATACATATATTTCTTGTGAATCAATTTATAGATGTTCTTATGTAATAGGTACAGAGATTTGAACATCGGCAGCGGCGGCACACCGCAAGGGTTCCAACAATTGCGGCCGGCGTATCCACGTCTGCCGACACAAGCTCCGACACAGCCGCCCATCCATCCTTACATCTACCCTTCTTCTTCCCCACACACAATTCCCTTTCCTTCCTCCTACCCGCCGCCGCCGCCGCCGCCCCCTCACCCCACCATCGGCGAATACTTCATCGGCCATGTCCTCTCGAGCAGCACCCAGCGCCCGCCGCATCACCAGAGCTACGGCGGCCCGGATTCGAACTACGCGTGCTTCGGCGCTCCCCTCTCCCGTGGCTTCCCGGTCGAAGGAGTTCGGGCACCGGCAGCGACTAGAGACGGACCGGGCAGCCAAGCGGAGGGGAGGAATTGGAATCACGCTTCTTCTTCGAGCGATCCTATCCAAGACGAAGACAATGTTTGAGAGATCATGCATGCAGGGTTAATTAGCTGGTTCTGAACACTTGCTGGGCATGAACTTCGTAGTGTTATTTTGTGGAGCTAGTAGGAATAGTGGGGAAAAGAACCATGTTCATGCATTTTGTTAATTTGCAATATGTGTGATTTGATAGTAAGTAGCAATTAGACAAGTTAATGTTGCTTCTATTATTATTGTAAACCCTAATTTCTCTATTTTTCTCCAACCAAAACTTTGGCCATGATAGTAAAGTGGCACAAAGAACTTCTCATTCTCTCTCTCTTTCTATACTCTCTCTATATATACAAATTAGGCAGCTTTAAAGTTAGGCTAGTTGTTCTTTCTAAGTAATGTTGGGGCAATAGGAGCAATATCTAGAGAATGAAATGAACACTTTAATCTGACTTTAAATGTTTGTTTCGTTTAGTCTCTGGAGCATGAGCTGTAAAAGCAAATAGATTAGAGTTTTGGGGACAGAGCAAACACTTTAATCTGTGGGTGAAACAAAGCTTTCCGAGTAAGTGTTTGCTGCTGCAAACAGAAGCTAGAAGAGAGTAGGCTTCTCAGTCTAGGCTTTGCTTTTCTGTTCACCACTTACACTTTAACACAGGAACGGTAAGAAAACAAGAAAAGAACAACATTATACATAATTATACATTTTTTTTTTAACCCTCCTTACAAATTTGTTTGTGTACACATCTAGTATTAAATGATGGAAGAAAAAACTAGCTCATTTGGACTTGCAGATATACACATATTGGATTACTATATAAAATTAGTGTATATCATCAAACTTCACAAGTTGAAGTTATGGTGTGGATGAGACAGACTTGAACAAGAGTCAGATGTATCATTTTGATTTTGTCTCCACAAATGCAATTCCCACCTACCGGGTAACCTTTGGGCCTGGAAGTGGAAGAGGACCAAGTTCTTGGCCAACATTGGTAACATGACAAACGGGTCAACCTCCTCTTAAGTTTGGTTTTGCTATTGCTTAAGCCTATCAAAAAACATAAACAAAATCAGCTTTTGAATGCAATATCTTGCTGCTTTCAAAAGTTGCCCAAAACTAGAAACTTTACAGAAACGCTTTCCACCAACCAATACTTTGTTATTGCTTAAAATAAGCAAGAGTAGCCTAGATAAGCCATATATACCAAACAGAGCTGCTACGTTGCCCGCGGTTTGCAACCGCAGGCATGACCGCCGGCCGACGTGGCGGCCGGCCATTGGCCCCTGGTCCGGGTGGGACCCGAAAATAGCAGGGAGAGGCAATGGTCGGCCGTCACGTCGACGGCGGTTACGCCCGCGGTTTGTAACCGCGGACAAAATATCATTTTCGAATACCAAATCATGTTATCGGTTATGAAAGGATTTATTTTACATTGGCGGGACTACTATCTAAAAGGCTATCCATTCTTTCCAATAAGGGATAAAAAAGAGACATAAAAGATAGAAGAGTTGAATGAAAATAGACCTTATAGTCTTATACAAGTGTGAGAGTGATCGTGTCTGTGCACGATTGAGCAGTTACAGCATGTTCGGAACGGTTTCTTCCTACATCTCGAACATGTTGATAACTTGACGGTTACAGAGCGAGGCTATATATAAACTTCTCTGCTCTCTCTCTCTCTCTACACAAGTTCAGAATACACATAAAGTAGAAGTATTTTTTTAGCACCATTAGTGCGCTTAAGTTGCGCTCGTTGTGCGAGCCACTTGCGCTGCCAATTAGCGCGGCCAAGTGGCGCGCCCAGTTGCGCGGCCAAGTTGCACGACGAAGTGGCGCACCCAGTTGCGCGCCCAAGTTGTGCGGCCAAGTGGCGCGCCCAGTTGCACGGCCAAGTGGTGCGTCCAGTTGCGCGGCCCAGAGGGCGCGCCCAGTGGCACGCCAGTGGGCGCTGCCTATTGGCGCGTGGTTGACACAGGTTGTGCGGGGTGCGCAAGTGGCGCAAATAGCGCGCGTTGTGCGCCCTTTGACTCATATCGTGTCTGTGCACGATTGAGCAATTACAGCATGTTCGTGACGGTTTCTTCCCATATCCCGAACATGTTGCTAACTAGGTAGTTACAGAGCGAGGCTATATATAAACTTCTCTTCTCTCTCTCTATATATACAAGTTCAGAATACACATAAGGAAGAAGTATTTTTTAGCACCATTCATTACGTGTTTCTACAGAGTTTGAGAGTGAAGAGAAACAGTGCATCAGCGTCACTTAGTGCAGGAGTCCGTGCGCCTTCCGAGGAGTCAGAAAAGCAGAGTGTTCCAAAGTTCTCCGTCGAACTTGCTGGTTCCTGGAAGCTGTTCGTGTGGGGCGAATTAAGCTTTGAACAACGGTGATCATTCACTACAGCATGCCATCTTCCATCTTTCGCCTATCATCACTGCTCCTGTTAGCATTGCGATTCGTACATTCTGTTTAGAAGTGCTACTGTCGTTTGCTACTGTTATAAAATCTTTTTAGATTATCGTAATCCAGAATCATCTCTGTTGTGCACCTTCTTTAAAGTGTTGCGTTAAAATGTTATTTTTACAATTGTTTTATTTTCTCAGTTTTTCATCGAAAATTGTGCTCCGACAATAACAATCTCAAAGCTTAATTGCTACGATGGAAAACTTCTGTGCTTCACCCGTCAATCCTAACTTTTCTAAGTTAGAACAATTTGATGGTGAGTACTATCAAATGTGGAAAAGAAATTTTTTTTCTCAATATTAAGTTCTCTGATGTTGATCACGTACTGATTGAGGAGGAACCTACTGTTCCAGAAATTGGATCTGTAGCCGCAATCTCTGCGGCTACTAAGAACTAGGCCAAGTGGAGAAGGGACAATAGCATTTGTAGGCTTATGATCCTAAATGCTATGGAAGATTCTCTTGCCGAATCTTATTCAAAGAAGACTGTTGCCAGAGAGATTTGGGAGCCTCTGGAGAAACTGTACGAATATGATAAGAACCGGAGCAAGATATTTCTTGTTGAGAAATATCACAAGTGGTTCTTTGAGGATAAGAAGCCAATGCTGCCACAGGTGAAGGAGTTACTGAAACTACGACAAAAGTTGGAAGACGAGATGATACCCCTCCCCGACAAGTTTGTTGTTGGAGGGATCGATTCGAAGCTCCCTGCTGGGTAGAGCAAGTTCTATGCAAATATACATAGAAAGAAGTTGGAGATCAGTCTGGACGATCTCCTACAGGAAGTCTATGTTGAGGGCCATATGTGGGCTTAACAAAAAATGGACGCACTGTCCAAGCACTTGGCTAATACTAATTTGGTTCATACCAAGGAACCAAGAAAAAAGCATACGGCTTCCCACAGCAAGAAGAAGGATCCTAACAATCTGAACGTAAAAGGGACTTCCTTCAAGCAAAAGAAGGCAAAGTCTTAGATGTCTTGTTTCAAGTGTGGCAAGAAGGGCCACTTCAAGAATGAATGCAAAGCAAAGACCAAGCAATCAGAGCAAGGAGAGCCTAGTAAGGTATTTATGATCACTGACGTTGTTGCTATGATTGTGCAGGTCGATGCAGTAGGGGCTGACTCTGACTGGTGGGTAGACACTGGAGCCACCTGCCATGTCTACTCTACCAAGGAGTGGTTTACCACTTATACACCAACTTTTGAAGTGGTTATGGTGACGAACCAGACACAAGCTGAAGTGCTCGGGATCGGGACGGTAGTTTTGAAGCTGACTTCGGGGAAGTCTCTGACGCTTCAAGGTGTGAAGCATGTACCTGCTATCGTAAAGAATCTGATCTCGGGAGGCCTATTCTGCAATACAGGCCTCAGGATGGACATCAATGCTGGCCACGTGGTGATGTCTATTAAGGAAACATATTTCGGGAAAACTTTTTATACCGAAAGAATGTTCAAAATTCAGCTTGTAAATCAGTCCAATGTAATTAATGCAATCACTCCTTCTGCTTATACTCTTGAGTTGTGGCATAATAGGCTAGGACATGTTCATTGTAAACGAATAAATAAAATGTCTAGTCTAGAACTTATCTCCAAGTGTGGGGGTAAGGTAAAGAAATATGAAGTTTGTGCTTAAACGAAGATTACAAGGATACCTTTTTCTCGGGTTTATCGAAGTACAAATCTTCTAGAGTTGGTACACTCCTTCGATATCTGTGACTTCAAACAATTCTCTACAAAGGCTGGGATAAAGTATTTCATAACCTTCATCGATGACTTCTCAAAGTATGCATTCGTCTACTTGCTGAAGGCGAAAGACGAAGCATTCGAGAAGTTCAAGGAGTTCAGGGCCGAAGCTGAGCGGCAGACTGGACAACAACTAAAGAGAATAAGAAGTGATCGAGGTGGAGAGTACAGGTCTCATAAATTTGCATCGTTCTGCAAAAAAAATGAAATTGTCAATGAGACTACGATTCCGTACTCTCTTCAATCAAACGGAGTAGCAGAGAGAAAGAACAGAACGTTAACAGAAATGATTAACTCAATGTTGTTGACTGCGGGTCTTCCAAAGTGCTACTGGGGAGAAGCTGCATTGACGGCCACTTTTATTCTAAATAGAGTCCCTCATGCAACTTCAGATATTACTCCTCATGAACTCTGGTTTAAGGTCAGACCTAACTTGAATGTCATTCGAGTGTGGGGGTGTCTGGTATATGTCAAGCTTCCAGATCTGAAGATTCAGAAGCTTGGGACAAGGACTACAAAGACGATCTTCTTGGGGTATGCCGAGAAGAGTGAAGCTCGGAGATTTCTTGATATTGAGTCAAATTATATCATTGAATCTCGCAACACAGAATATTTTGACGACAAATTTGCAAGGTACAAGAATATTATTCTTGCGGATATTCCGGAGAACAATAAGAGTGCGCAAGAAACTAAAATTTTCAATGAAGAACTAGTCCAAGAAGATGTTGTTGTTGAAACAATGGTTGAACAGAAACTCGCTGAACCGTCAGCGAAGCGTGTGAGGAGGCCGAAGGACATTGAAAATGACTTTGTCACCTATCACGTGGAAGCAGATCCGCTTACCTATGATGAGGCGATTAAGACCAGAGACACAGTTTTATGGAAGGAGGCGATTGACAATGAAATTGATTCCATCACCACAAATAACACCTGGGTGTTGGTTGATCTTCCTGAAGGAGTGAAACCCATCGGATGCAAATGGATCTTCAAGAAGAAGATGAAAGCAGACAGAACTATTGACAAGTTCAAGGCTAGGTTGGTAGCCAAGAGTTTTTCTCAGAAGCAAGGGATTGACTACTTTTACACGTATGCTCCAGTAGCCCAGATGACCACCATCAGAATGTTGATTGCTCTTGTAGCAATACATAAGATGGTGATGCATCAGATGGATCTGAAAATGGCTTTCCTAAATGGCGAGCTGACTGAAGAGATTTGCATGCAACAACTAGAGGGATTTGTCGTCAAAGAACTTGAAGACAAAGTCTGCAAGTTGGTGAAATCCTTGTATGGTCTTAAACAGGCTCCCAAGATGTGGCATAAGAAATTTGACAAGGTTATATGGTTAAATGGCTACATGGTCAGCGAGACGGACAAGTGTGTTTATACGAAGTTCGCTGATGGAAGAGGTGTGATCGTTTGTCTGTACGTGGACCACATGCTGATCCTAGGTATGGATATGGGCTATATCACGAAGACAAAGAAGTTCATCTCGAGCAAGTTCAGTATGAAGGACTTGGGGGAAGCTGATGTGATCTTAGGAATCAAGATCCTCCGGACAGACACTAGACTAGCGCTGTCACAGTCTCAATATGTTGAGAAGATGATCACTCATTACGGGTATCAAGATATTCCAGGGATCAATACGCCGTACAGGTATGATTTGAAGCTGAAGCCTAATTCAGGGGAAAGCGTCAGGCAGCTGGAGTATGCAAACGTAATCGGGAGTTTGATGTATGCTACTACTACTATAAGGTCTGACATAGCTTTCGTCGTAGGAATGCTGAGTCATTTTACGAGCAACCCAGTCATTGAACACTGGAACGCTGTGAAAAGGGTTATGAGATATCTCAAGAAGACTCAGACATATGCACTGCAGTACAGCAGAGATCCGCCGAAAGTATGGAAGGCTTCAGTGATGCCAGCTGGTGCTCAAAAGTGGAGAGCGAGAGGTCCACAGGTGGATAAATTTCCACAATGGATGGAGCTTCTATATCGTGAAAATCAAAGAAACAGACTCTGCTCTCGTGGTCATCCATGGAATCTGAGTTCTTTGCACTTGATACTGCAGCGGAGGAAGCAGAATGGCTTCGGAAGCTCATGTATGATCTTATAGTGGTTGGGGCACAAATACCGGTGATACCGATATACTACGACAACCAGACGACTGCGGTGGTGGCATCAAATGACCTCTTCAATAGAAAGAAGAGGACTGTGCGGTTGAAGCACAGGGCAGGATACGATCTCATCAAGAAGGGTATTATTGCAGTGATTGATGTTCGGAGTCAGGAGAACCTGGCGGATCTGCTCACCAAGGGCCTTAAGCGCCAGCTGGTCGATGACACAACTTATAAAATAGGCTTGAAGGTATTATGATATTGTATTATTGCAATCCTACCATAAAGTTTTATGCTATTAGTTCAAAGAGAAATCTACTAGACATCTAGCTTTTGGTTCAAGGGAGGACCATTAATCGGAAGAATATCAGGAATGGTGGGTACATGTCCTATTGGGTATGGAGAGGTTACGAACCTACAACCACTATTGTCTACTGTTATTTTCTGCGGAAAATGGATCCTGTGGGAAGTTTGGCTTAAAAGCCTTAATGAGTTCTCAGGTACAGTGAATGTCTGGTGTGCTTTACAGGAAGCATGGTAGCGCAGCACTACAAGGAGTAAAACTCCATGCTACTATAGGGTGACTTTACCATGAGGTTTCCGAAAGGGGTAATACCTCGGCTGTATGAGCCAAGTCACAGCGGCGTAGTACCGCAAATAGGCAGGTAGCCTAATACTGTATGTTAAAATAAAGAGGGGTGTAGTCAGCACTACAAAGAGAAGGAGTTCCTCATGTTACAGTGGCACGACACCATGATAAGGTACCCAGTTAGGGATAAAGCCTCGGCCTTACAAGCCATGTCATTGCGGCGTAACACCGCAAGGGAGCCTAAGGCTTCATGCTGGGTAGAATGGTACTACAAAGAGGCGGTGACCTCATGCCATAGTAGTATGACACTACAATAAGGTTTTCGGTATGGGGTAAGGCCTCGGCTTTAGGCCATGTCATAGCGGCGTAGCACCGCAAGGGAAGCGCAAAGCGCTTCATGCCATGTCTTTTTAATAAAGCACTCACCTATAGTGTATGGAAAGAGATATCAGGCCGTCTCTTGAGGGTAAACTTGTAGACGCCTAAACTTATACACTAAAATTAAGCTGGCATAGGGCCTTTAATGTGTATCTAGAAGCACATGTAACTACATTATGTGAGTGGAAAGAATTTCAGCTATGGTGCAGAATTCAAGGCTTAGTCCATTATTGTATTATACTCTGTTATTTGACCCATGCGGCCGGAAGATTCAAGTCGTTAGTGACATCTCTCCTAATGTATGATGGGCAGTTACTGTAGGGATCACTCAAACTGTAATGCCCCAGTCCCAAAATACGTAGGACCAAGTACGTGAACATGTCAGCTGCACATATACGAAGAACACTCCAATATATGGAATCCTCATATATGCACATAAGCTGTAAATAAATAATCACAGGCCATAATAACATATCTAATCTCATCACAGCTCAACACAGAAGATAATAAAGTCCAAATAAATAAATAAGAGTATCAAAAGATAGCCGGGTGAACATACTCACTCCAAACAGCTATGGAAAATAGTCTCACAAGATCGGAGTCCGACCTCCACAAAATAGAAGGAAATAGATGTAAAATAATGTCTACAACTGTCACAACTATAGAATAAACTAGAAATCAGTAGTGACTGCCTCGTCGTCAATGTAAGATAGCTCCAATGTCGCTCCGTACTCCTGTGGAATATCGTCTAAACCTGGAAAGATAACCAGGTCCTCAGGGGACATAGCAAGATACAAGAAAACACCATGCCGTATAAACTGTAATAGTATAATAAGAGAAAAAGGTATGCATGCAATCGGGTTCCTGACCATTCTACTGTGAATATGCAGTTTGAGATACAATCCTTCGACGCATGAACCCTGGCTGAAAAATAGGATCGGCATAGTTCCCATAAAGGGTACCAGGGGCCTACGTCCATAACGCTCGAGAAACGTCAGAGGGCACCATGTGAAGGGCTACGTCCATAACGCTCTGGAAAACGTCAGAGGGCACCTGGAGCCTGCGTCTCCGGAGGAGCGCACAGGTAATCATGGAAGTGTAAAGAAGCCCATACGTCAGATATTGTTCTCCCCACCCAATGTCTAGTATCATCATCTCCATGACTGATATGTACCTCTAGTAACCGCCAAGTCTTCTATCATGCAATACTATTGGCAGTTACTCCTATCCGTCGCACGCTCCATACGTATCGGTGGCCAGCCAACTACGCGGAAACGTGTCCTACATATGACTCACATTACGTGATACAATAAGTGTCAAGGCCATATGAGATATAATAATACCTTAACATCAATGGGTGGTCAATAAGCTAAGTCAATGCAAGAGAATAAATAAAGCAAGAAAACGACCGATAGAGTCGCTTGCACCCAAGTGTGACTTGGACGCACAGTTTAAATATCACGAAATAAAATGCTGAAAATAACAACTGAAAATAATAACATAATAATCACAGAGTAAGGTGGCAAGGAATCTTGTCTGATGGTGCAAAGTGGCAAGTCCAAGTAATCACAATGTCAGCCAAGAATCGTCACAATCTCCAAACAACTCAGGACGCTGAAACAAACATCAAAAATGGTCTCGATAAAGAAGATATAGCTAGGAAACGTCTGTCCAAAAGTCAAATTCTGGAACAGGGGTAAAATCATAATTTTGGGTCAAAATGATGTCCGTCGTTGGACCCGCTTTGCACCGAAACGCGTGCCAAAGTCTATGGTCTCTAAAGTCGTTAAACTACATGTCTACGGTTTCAGTTTGAGGAGAGGAACTCCACGGTATGTCCAATTTTGGATTCCGAGGAGCTGTGTACAAAATTGCCCGTTTGAGTGGGTCGCGGGCCCGCCAAAAATAGGTTTCGATTCGACCTTCTCAGAATCGAACCAAACTTGGCATGCAGGACCAGAATTTCGATCAGGACCTGTTGGCACAATTTCGTCTCGATCCGACAACTGTACACAAAGTTATGGGCAAGTTTGCAAAACATCGATACGGAGTATCTTGACGGATACGCGTTGGTTTCGTCGCGCACACACGACGAATCTGAGTTCTGTCAGTTCCTACACGTCCGCAACGTCCATACGCATCTTTCGATACATATAGCGCGTGACCACGTCGCCCGGTTTGTCGGGGCGTACGTCGTATCGGACAAAATTCCAGAATCTTTGTGATTAAGAAACTAGTTTTTCTGACAACTTCTCCTACATATTTCTTCCTACATATTAAACAAAACTTCGATCCAAAAGTTGCGTTCTACTCTTGGTTATATTGTTAACAATTATTTTCAATTGGTTGGTTGAAATCCTCAGTATTTGAGTCAAAAATCGGCTTCCAAGTCGGGGGTTTGGACTGCCCAAAACTGTTCTGTTTCTACTGTTTTTCGGGAAATTTAGGTTCGAATATCGAGCGATTTATGGGGTTTCGCTCGATTCTACCAGAAAGGGTTTTGAGAGGGTTATGTCTACTACGTACAACATTCGATAGAGCAAACTTTCGTCGAACAGATTTAAAGAAATCGGAATTGGAAGATGGGTACCTGACTTTTTCAAAAACAGAGTATCCTCTGTTTACTGTCGACTCCGAGTGAATTGACAGCGATCCAGACGTCTTCGACGGCGAGTAGGCGGCCGACGGTTAGCGCGGGGGTGTGGAGGAAGGTTGGCACCTTGGGGTCGAGATGTATTTGCGTACGAGGGGTTAGGGATCGGCTTTGGCTTTGAGCGGCTTATATACTGTCGCCGCTCTCTCTTATTCCGAATATGAGTAAGATTAAGGGGGCTCGTTTTTGCTCCTATGGGGTCAGCTGCTATATGGGGGTTTGGGTTTATGAGGTGTGGGGTCGGGTGCTAAAGTCATTGCAGCTACAAGCTGCTGTTGGTTTCGGTTGTGTGGGGGTCGGGCCCCACCGCTGTTATATATATTTTAACAATCAATATATATATATATATATATATATATATAAATATATATATATTTTATATATATATATATATATATATATATATATATATATATATATATATATATATATATATGTATATATATTAACAATCAATATATATATAATTGATATAATTGATATATATATTATATATATATATATATATATATATATATATATATATATATATATATATATATATATATATATATATATATATATTTATATATATTATAATATATATTATAATATATATATAAAATATATATATATATATTATAATTGATATATATATATATATATATATATATATATATATATATATATATATATATATATATATTATAATTGATATATATATATATATATATATATATATATATATATATATATATATATATATATATATATATATATATATATATTTTATATATATATATATATATATATATATATATATATATATATATATATATATATATATATATATATATATATATATATATATATATATATAATCCCAAGGAAAAACCTAAAGTTCTTAATAAGGTAATAAAATATTTTGTAACAAGGTAAGCTATATTTTAGTAGTATAAAATATCAAGCTCACAAACATGCATATATTATATACATCTATAATTACGTATATATACCAAATGATTTCTATTTAATATAGAAAAATAGTTTTTCAAGCACTAAAATAATTTAGGAAAATATTGGGGGTTTACATCCTACCCAACTTAAAGAAAATTTCGTCCTCGAAATTAAACTAAGGTCGGGGGATCAAATGCAATGCAAGGAAATAAAATAGCACTTAAAATGGAATACATACCTTCGCTTTCGAACAACTGCGGGTAGCAATTTCGGATGTCGTCCTCGCGCTCCCAAGTAGACTCTCCTGGCGAGTGATGCTTCCATGCCACGCGAACCAATAGAATAGATTAGTTCCGCAACACCTTCACTCGGCGATCGAGGATACCTACTGGTTGCTCTTCGTACGACAAACTCGGTCCCACTGTGATCTCGGAGTGATCAAGCACATGATTGTTGTCCGCCACGTACCTCCTTAACTGAGATACATGGAATACGTCATGCACTCCCTCTAGCAACGGTGGCAATGCCAATCTGTAGGCAACCTCTCCAACACGTTCCACGACATCGAAAAGGCTGATGTACCTTGGACTCAACTTGCCACGTCCTCCGAATCGAATCGTGCCTCTAGTGGGGGATATTTTCAAGAACACATAGTCACCCCCTTTGAACTCCAAGGGTCGACGACGATTATCTGTCCACTGCTTCTGACGATCCTGCGCTGCTCGCAGGTGGTCCTGAATCTTCTTCACTGTCTCCACTGTGCTCAAGACCAACTCGGGATCCAATAGCTGTCGCTCTCCTATATCGCTCCAACAAACAGGAGAACGACACTTGCTACCATACAATGCTTCAAACGGAGCCATCTGAATTCTCGCTTGATAGCTATTATTGTAGGAAAACTCAACAAGATGAAGATGGTCCTCCCACAAACCGCCAAAATCAAGCATACACGCTCTCAACATATCTTCTAGCGCCTGAATGGTACGCTCCGACTGGTCGTCTGTTTGTGGATGGTATGATGTGCTAAACTTCAATCGAGTGCCCAAACTCTCTTGCATGCTCCTCCAAAAGTGCGAGGTAAATCTCGAGTCACGGTCCGACACAATACTAACAGGCACACCATGCAATCTCATAATCTGCTCCATAAACATCTATGCCAATACCTCTGTCGACTGGCCCACTCTAAAGGGTAAGAAGTGGGCTGACTTGGTAAGTCTATCAACAATCACCCATACTGTGTCACATCCTCTAGGACTCCGAGGAAAACCCGTGACGAAATTCATAATAATGTGCTCCCACTTCCACTCGGGAATGGGTAGCGGCTGCAATAATCCGACCGTCCTCTGGTGCTCCGCCTTCACTTGTTGACATACCAAGCACTTGGCAACGAAACGAGCTATCTCTCTCTTCATTCCATGCCACCAATAATACTGTCGTAAGTCACGATACATCTTGGTCCCTCCGGGATGAATAGAGTAAGTCGAACTGTGAGCCTCTGCCATCAGCTCCTGTCGTAGCTCTCCATTGGGAACATAAATGCGATCACCACATCACAATGTCCCATTAGTGTGGATCCTCAATCCTTTCTGCTCTCCTGCTTCAGTCCTCTCTTTCAGTCGTTGAAATCTAGCATCATTAGGCAATGTTGCCTTGATGCGCTCTACCAATGATGATTGCACTCGAAGGCTGGCTAATACGTCGTCTGCTCCGGGTAATACTACCTCAATACCAAGCTGCTCCAAGTCTCTAATCAATTCTCTCTGTGTAGTCAAAAATTGTGCCATGGGCTTACGACTCAATGCGTCTGCCATGACGTTAGCCTTGTCCGGATGATAATGTAGCTCAATCTCATAATCCTTCATCAACTCCAACCAACGTCGCTGCCGTATAATCAACTCTTTTTGCGTGAACACGTACTTGAGGCTCTTATGATCAGTGTAGATATCAACCTTCTCACCGTACAAGTAGTGTCTCCATAGCTTCAAAGCAAAGATAACCGCTGCGAGCTCTAGATCGTGGGTCGGATAATTTTTCTCGTGTACTCTCAACTGTCGCGATGCATAAGCTACTACATGACCGTGCTACATCAATACACATCCTAATCCCTTTTCGGATGCGTCGCTGTAGATCACAAATCCTCCTGGGCCCGATGGTAGTATCAAGATCGGTGATGTGGTCACCGCTTCTTCAACTCGTCAAAAGCGGCTTGACACTCTTCTGTCCATACAAACTCCTGATCCTTGCAAGTCAATCGAGTCATAGGTCCCGCTATTCGAGAGAAATCTTCTACGAACCGTCGGTAGTTGTCATGCCCCAGAACCAGAATACTGGAGAGCGGGGGCAGACATAGCCAGCTACGTATAACGGAATGGAATCCACACCGCTATACGGTCACGGCTGTCTAGATATGTGAGGGTTTCACTACAATCCATCAGTCTCTTAAGGTCATAAAATAGCCTATTGTCTCAATCACAAGTAAGCAGATAAACGTTACAAGATGTAAGATCACCAAATATACAATAGTAAGGCGTCCCAAACATTACATATTCAGCTGATTATGAAGCTAGTCGTTACAAAATGTGAGGACTAGCAAGAGTTTTAGTCATACATGATCAACCCTAGGTTGCCAATCATGTTACAGCCCATAGGCAGACAGTAAGTAAAATGTACACGAGCTAACACTTGCTCGGCGGCTAAACGCCTCAAAAGAATAATTTTACAATAGAGTGGGAGAGAAAAAATAAACCCACTCGTTGCCCTGGTTATGCCTGGTGTTCACCATCGGGCTGGAAAACCGGTAGATCCTCTGGAGCTGCTCTGGTATTTGGCCATACAAAACCAGCTGGGTCAGACCCCAGAAAGAGCAAGTGCCACAAAGGAAGCTTCACTTAAGAACTAAAACCAGCAATCAGCACAAGAGTATAATTACATAATAAAAGACAGTAATTTTAAGAAAAGCATGACAGGATGATATACGATGAGATAACCATGGGACTATTCAGATAACCAGGTTACAACCTGTAAACCAAACAAGGACCGGGGTTGTAACCCTTCGTCTGAGCAGAACTTGGAATTCTCACCATTTATCGATAAGATAAAAGAAGGATTCAGGACATGTAACAATCTTGATATTGAATTAAAGTAAAGTACGAGTAATCACGTCATGTCATAACCTTATACAGGATCGGGACAAGACAAGTTGGACTAGACTCCATCCAATCAATCACGGCCAAGCAAAGAGTACGGCTTGATAGTTAACTAACTAGGATTATCACAGGCCTAATTACTAGCAAGATGCAGTGAGATTATTCCACAGCCACAAGCCCTGCAGACCATCCAGGCTATCCGGACGCAATTAGGGATTGAATTCAAGTGGGTACATCGTCCAGGAAATACATGTACCCTTAGGTGACTTAGAGGGTGCAACACATAACAGTGTGCTGGAAATGTGCCCTACTCGACGGCAGGCTACAGATCCCAAGTGGGGCGCCCAGATAACGGGATTGCCTGTAGCTGGGAAATCTCTTCATGACTACTGGATTTATTCTAATTGTTAGCCTTAGTCCATTTCAGTAGGTACTCCTGACCGTGGTACTCAGGAGTCCCTGTCCTAGACATAATGCAAGACAGGACTGGTTTATTTATACAAGCACAATCGCCCACGGTGTCTAGGTTATTATACAGGTCATGTCATGTCAAGTAGCCGTCGCAACAGCTATTCGAGATAATCATGTCAGGTTATCATGCCAAGTGTACTTGTCAGGAGTGCGCCACGACGGGCCACTATAAGGTCATGTCAGGTTACTCATGTCAAGTGTACTTGTCAGGAGTGCGCCACGACGGGCCACTATCAGGTCATGTCAGGTTACTCATGTCAAGTGTACTTGTCAGGAGTGTGCCACGACGGGCCACTATCAGGTCATGTCAGGTTACTCATGTCAGGAGTGCACCACTACGGGTCACTATCGTGTCAGGCTCAGTTATCCTTTCCAACCATATTACATAAATTCGTGATTGCCAAGTTCAGGACAAAAGGCGTAAGGATATAAAATGAACGTTAAATATCTAATAAAATATCAATATACAGGGCTATAGAAGAGCCAAACTTAAGAAAAGTTAAACCAAACTAACACGCTGACATAAGACCAAGTCAGCCAAGGCCATACGCTCAGTGCAAAAGTCATACGCTCAGGTCAAGCTACGCTCAGGTCAGGGTATGCAAGTCATACGCTTCCAAAAGGCAGCGTATGGGGTCCATACGACTCCTTGTCAAGCAAGCGAGCGTATGCGAGTCATACGCTCCCAAAAGGCAGCGTATGGGGTCCATACGACTCCTTGTCAAGCAAGCGAGCGTATACGAGTCATACGCTCCCAAAAGGCAGCGTATGGGGTCCATACGACTCCTTGTCAAGCAAGCGAGCGTATGTGAGTCATACGCTCCCAAAAGGCAGCGTATGGGGTCCATACGACTCCTTGTCAAGCAAGCGAGCGTATACGAGTCATACGCTCCCAAAAGGCAGCGTATGGGGACTGCGCTGTGCTAAAGAGCGCGCGTAACTCGGTGGCACAAGCTAAAAAGCTCGTGCACTACTCACTGTCTTCTCCAAACAGCAAGAACTCCATGGGTTGAACCCAAAGCTTCAAAAGTCCATAACTTGGTCAAAATAAGTCCAAATCCAACTTTACAAAGTTCTATCTTGGGTGAAATTCAATCCTCTCCAACATAAGAACATCAAAACCCATAAAAATGCAACCTAAATAGATCAAAACCATGCAAAACCAAAATAGAAGAAATTTAGATCTAGAACAATGGAGACTCAAATCACAAAATGTCAAGTTCTAATGTTGATCCCCATGGCCTAATCTAGCTAATAGACAAATAAAAAGTGGTTCTCAAGTGGTGGCAAAGTGCACTTGCCTAGACCTCTCTCTCTCTCTCTCCCTCTCCTTGGTAGGTAAGGAAGTAATGGGGAAGAAGACGATGAGTAATAAAGAGAGAGAAGGAAGAAATGGCAATAAATATCAAAGGTGGTGGTAGGTAGGGGGTTTATCCATGGTTCATGATGAACCAAAATAATCCCAACCGAACCAAACCAACCCGGGCCAAGAATAAACCAAGCCAAGCCATGAAGATAACTAAACAAGGAATCATGCAATACAAGAATAAATACGTACACGTATTCCAGAAATACGTAATACGAACCACATGCATTACAACTCTACCCACCTTAAAAGAATTCCGTCCTCGGAATTTAATCAAGAGGCTAGAGTGGCAAGGACAAGCTAGACTAATCACAGGCAAGCTATACTAAGCAATCAATCATGCAATCATGTATGTAAGCAAGCAAATCGAAGGCACGAGAAAGAGGGAAGATATCCTGCTAGGAACCTCTCTGCCGGTTCTGGATCTGTGCTTGGACCTGGGCATACTGCTGGGGTCTTTGTAGCTGGAAGGCGAGAGCCTGAGGCGGCAATGGCCTCGGAGGCTGGTATTGCTGCTGAAACACTTGGGCCTGAGGCGGCAATGGCCTCTGCAATGGATACTGCTGCGGCTGCTGGACTGGGGCTGGTCTCCTTACCGAGGGACTAGTTTGGGCCGAAGAGGAGGAACCAGCTCTATTCGGGCAGGACCCTATCATGTGGTCCGGTGCTCCACAAGCTAAACACAATCCCAGTGCTCTGCGACACTCCGAAACAACGTGTCCTGGCTTCCCACAATGAGTGCAGCCCATTGCGGAAGACTGCTTCTGCTTCTGTTGCTGAGGGGACGTGACCGACGTCACTGAGGCCGCCTGCCTCGGAGTTCCAATTGTCAAAGCCCTGACTGCCGGGGCTGGTGCTGTCGACTGGGTCATCTGGCCGTGAGATCGCTTTCGACCTCCGGTCCTGTCAACTATTCTGTGGGAGGTATACTCGTGCCTCCTAGCTGCCCTCAATACTGCATCAAAAGTCTGATGCTCAAACTGCTCCACTGCCAACAAAATCTCGAGGTGGAGCCCTTGCTGGAACCGCTGGGCTCTGTCAAACTCGGTCGCCACCAAAGTGGGAGCAAACCGACTAAGCCTGGAAAACTCGACCGCATATTCGTCGACCGTTCTTCCTCCTTGCTTCAGGTTGGTGAACTTGGTCTGCAGATCATACCGAGCCACCGCATCGAAGTTCTTAGTCTGGAATCTCTCTCTGAATAGTGCCCATGGAATAGGGCCCACTAATCCCACGGCCTATGCTGCCCACCGCTGCGGGCAAGATCCAATAACTGCAGGCGCACAACGGCCACCTTCTCGTCTTCTGGGGTTCTGGCTGCCTCTAGAATGACTTCTGTGTCCTGGAGCCACGCGTCAGCAGCGATAGCATCTTCACTGCCATCGAAGAATGGAGGGTTCAGGCGCTTGAAACTGTTTGCTGCACTGTTCCTTGGATGACCGCCTCTGTTCAGAGCATCTTCCACTGCCTGGTACAAGGCATCGCCTCGGCGATCTTGGGAAGCTAACAATGATCTGATGAGACCCACCAAAGTGCCATCATCAGGCTCTGCA
>JANAVB010025198.1:10828512-10919924 GCA_029216955.1 Iris pallida
CTTCTTGGGATTTTTGAGTATTGGATCTTAAGACATATATAGCTAGAACTTACGAAGAATGGAGTACCATACTTCAACAAATAGATGTTGACTAATTGGTTCATATACTTATTGTCTAAAATAAGTGTAGAAATGTTGCAAGGTGAAACAATGTATCAAACACTATATCGAAACCCAAACCCAATATGCAAATCCAAATTAATACGAAAATACACAAGTGTATGTAGGGGATTAAGTGTACAGAGGTGAAATACATATATATGCATGCTTGGGGGTGTCCACGTGTCCAACAAATGGACACAAAGTATCCAAAACCTCACGAACACACTGTATCAGTGAACACATGGTCGTAATGTGTCTCCGTGTCCATTTTGGACACGAAAAATACCTCAATTAGGGTTAGGGTTTACCTTCAGTCTCCTCGCGGTGGTGGAGGAGGAGGAGGAGGAGGACAAGTTCGATGGTAGAGGAGGAGGATCTCGCGGTGGAGGAGGAGAAGGGGCTCGCGATGGAGGAGGAGGAGGAGGAGGAGGAGAAGGGGCTCGCCGGAGGGAGGAGAAGGGGCTCGCGGTGGAGGAGGAGGATGAGCGGCGCCGGGGGGAAGGGGGTCGGGCTGTCGTCGAGGTCGGTGGAAGAGGGGCAGAAACAAAAAATTTGGGGAGAGGAGGAAATGAAAAGTGGAACCGAGGAAATCCTATTTAGCAGAAGTTAGCGACGTCTGTAAATACGTCGCAAAACGTCAACTATTCTTTAATATTCGGCGACGCCTTTAGTTATTGCGACGCTAAACGTCGCTGAACTAATAAAAATGGCGATATTTCTCGACAAATCAACGACGTTGGTTTTTATTACACTAAAGGTAGTCACAATATGTCGCTGTTTGTCGCTATCAGCGACGTATTGTGACGCATACTTTTGGAGTCGCTAAATCCAAAAATATTAGCGACATTTTAAGTCGGCGCCGCTAATTTCGTCGCTGATATGACTTATTTTGGTAGTGCTAGCTAAGGGAATAATCCCATCTTGTATGCTTTTATAGAATATGGAAAAGGTCATGGAAAAATATGAGAACTCTCACACCGCGTTCCACGCTCGTGCTAAGGTACAAGCTTACGTTCATGTCCCTTACGCGTTTAACAATAAAACAATGAATGGTTTACAACAATAAAACGGAAGACTATCGACATAGTCGTTCCGAGTAGAGTATAGCAACATTGAAAGACTTCGGGACCGATGGATCGCCAAGGTGACTCCCGCACGGTGAGTTGCATAATGAATGAATGAACGAGTAAGTGAATGAATGAATCCACGAATGAATGAATACGTAAAAAATGTATGAATGAACGGACAAGTGAAAGAAAGAAATGAAAGAGTGAATAAAAGATAAGACATGAAAGAATGGTTAGCGAGAGGTATGACGGGCACGTGCAACGGGGCTCGCTACCCGTACTGCACGGACGCCAACCTGGTCGATAACGCATTATGGCTCAAGACAGCCATTATGTTAAATGACAAGTCAATACGAAATGGTCGTGGACAAACGGCACGGGCGATGGAGGGGAATACCGTGGCCGTCATGAGGAAGGATTCTGCGGCACGGGCGATGGGGGGGAATACCGTGGCCGGCCTAGGCGGAATCAGACATGGGGCTTACGGGCTGTTTTGAGTGGGGGCTCGGCCACTCAAGAGGACGTAAAGCCAGGCATTTCAAGAGACTATCAAGGTGTACCAGCCATCACGCTTCGATAGGTGAGAATGCCCAAGTGATATGTCCAAAATGGCTTGTGATGCCAGCGACCCGTGCATGTAGATTAAGTGGGCTATGCTGGTGGCAATCCACGTGCAAGTCCTTGTATTGAAACAAGTAGTCTAAGTTAACTAAATGAAGTGTCTCTTGAACATGCTTGAAATGTAACATCCTGAACATGCTGGAAATGTAACACTCTTGAACATGCTGAAAATATAACACTCTGAACATGCTTGAAATGTAACACCCTGAACATGCTGGAAATATAACACTCTGAACATGCTTGAAATGGAACACGCCAATGATAAGAGTACTTTATGTAAATGAGTTAGAGAACGTGCCTACGACGTGCTAGAACCTGAGGCAGGGACACGCCCTTAGTTTACTTTGGACAGGGAAGGCCGGACAGTAAGTATGGGTAAGTCGTTCATGCATTTCCATGCAGACACTTGAATTCGGCAATACGAGATAGGTTACGAAATATGCATGAAACTGATCCTAAGGCAAGATTAAAAAGACAATGAATGATAGATGGTGCACAAAAGTAAATGGAACGTGTTTGGTAATGATAGCATTGTGGGCGAGCTAGCCTCCCCACCAGTGCATAATAATATACTGATAACCCCACAGTCTACTTGCAGGATGCAGGAGACGTCATCGGGTGCGGAGCTTCCTTCGAACGTGCTAAGGTGCGGAACTATCTCTCGAGCCTTGGAGCATTGCAAGGAGCTGGAGCACCATATACAGGATATAATGTATCGGAACATCGCCATGAATCATTCCATGTTGAAAGCCATTTGGTATGCCTTTTATGTTTCAGAGAGAGAGAGAGAGAGAGAGAGAGCTTGAGAGACTTGTAAACTCGGTCTAGCGCCGCTTGTAAACTTTGTCACAACCCGTACCCTAGAGTAAGGATACGAGACGTGGGTACGTCCAGCCTACGCCGCAGTGTCGACGGTAGAACGCTGTCCTAGGTCAAACATCTAACAATATAAAGGTACCTGTACAGTATATACTCTCCGAATGGAGGTCACATAGCAGATACAGTCTCAATCACAACTAAGGTAGAGCAAGATAAAAGATAGGTAAAACATGAAATCCAAAAGATATACAACAGATAGAAGTCTAAGTGTCTAAGATACACAAACCCAGAAAATATCTCAAAGCTCAATACAGTAATCCATAGAATAAATACAACTCAATACAACTGAAAAAACTAACTATACAACCTCTACTGTGTCTCCTCTAGGCTAGCAGGCAACCTCCAGGCTATCTGTAAAATTTATCAACAGGTCCAGTCAGGACAGGAACGAGCACAAACTCATCTAGAAAACCCAAGTAAATGACAGAGAACTATAAAGCAGTTATAGACAGTTGTATTGATGAACATGGCAGTTTATGTTCAGGTGGTGGTAAGAAAGACAGATATAGTGCAAGGAAAGTAAGTAACTAAACAAGAGGAGAATCATGGCAATAAAGACTGTAAATAGAAACTAGCTGAACCAGGGTAACATGATATAAGTTCAGACAGTAAATGTAAACAAGTGTAAGACCAACGTAAATCCAGACAACATGAATCTGATACCAGGTGATTCCAGTACAAGATGAGTCCGGTATGAGATGATTCCAGTCAGTGATCAAAGATTCCAGGGTGAGTCCAGACTATACTCTAACAGTGTGTTTTAAAATACCGAGATTGACATGTAACGGCTATAGGTAATCCGGCACATCACACACTTGACCGGGTGTGAGATGGCTATCATTCCAGTAGATTCCAACATGTGGGGTGATTCCAGAATTGGGGTATGTCTACATGTCTTACTCAAGTATTTTCCCTCTCAGCAAGTACAAGTGAATCCAGAATACGACACGAGAATCGAGATGAGTCCAGCCAAACGTGATGATACCAGCAAGTAATTCCAGGGTGATTCCAGTAGGTGATTCCAGTAATAGAAGCCAAACATGATGATACCAGTAATAGAGGCCAGACAATATGGTATATGTGTCGCATACATGAATCCAGAAATATCCATACGTGTTGTAACAGAGAATCATATACAACCAACTAGAACTGAAGTACAGTAATTGACAAATAAATAAGAGAACTATCAGAGAATGTACTCGCCTGATGTCTGAATGTCCAAAGTAAATATACTGTCCGATGAGAGGTGTCTGGCTCCTAATCAGAACAACACAAGTCACAACAAGTCCAAAATGACAATATGAAGTTCTACTATGCATTCTACATGATTATAGGTCAATCTAGACCAAAGTCAACTCTTGGTCAACTTGGTCAACCCTGAAAGTCAAACCTAGGTCAACTATGGTCAAACTAGGTCTAACAAGTCTAAATTAGGTCAAACAAGTTATTCTAGGTCTAAACAAACTAAGTATATACAAATCAAGTATCCAAGACAGCTACTAACTCATAGCCTAAGTCACTTGCTAAACCAAGCACAAAACTAAACCATAAGCTAACAAGGCACACAAACTTAGTCATATAATGTATATATATTATTCACATTCACATATTCATATACATAGATATATATAGGAAAGTTATATATATAGGCACATACATACATATATATATATATATATATATATATATATATATATATATAGAGAGAGAGAGAGAGAAAGAGAGGTAAAGAGTGAGTATGTGTGTGTTTGGCATGTGTGTGAAAGGATATGTGTTAATGTTCTAAAATTTAGTGATAGGTAGGTATATGTGACATGGGATACATGATGTCAAAGGATGTATGAATGCATGTGTGTAAAAGGTTATATGTTAACTCAGTTTATAGAAATACATACATACATACTTACCTTGTATACATGCATACATACATATCATGTATATTACATTTACATGATACATACATGTATACTTGTATTATATTATACTTACATTCATGCATATTAGATACTTGTATTTATATTAACATATTACAAACATTCATTTCATTCATGCATCTATGCATTACCTACATGTTTTATACATATGCATACATTGTATATTCATATCATTTCATACATTAACATAGAGACATACAAACATACACACATCATATATTTCATACCTTGCATTACCTTACATATTATGTTATATATTATCATTCATTCCTTTCATATATTACATTCTATATTACCTATATACATGTATTTCCTCCATTCATTCATGCTTGCATCATATACTCTACATTACCATACATGTTATCATTATATGTTATATTACAATATTCATACATTATGCATTCATATATATTATTATATATATATCTTGCATTCATATCTAGCATTCATTATATACTTTCATGCATACATTGTATATCATTCTTTCATTCATGCATTGCTTATATGCATTATATTAATAGCATTCCTACATGCTTTCATTCAAACATATATATAAATTAATGTAAAAAGAATACATATCATATATATATCATTTTATTCATCTAACATATCATGTATTACATACTCTATATTCATTTAATATCCATACTACATAGGCTCATAGGTTACACAAAATGCATATATCATATAGTCACTCTTCTACTTAAAACCAATACTGTTCCAATTGGGCATTCATTAAATTCTAGGATTAAATTATGTTGTAGCTCTTCGTGTTAGCTTTTCGAAACTTTAAACGGATCGCATTTTCGTGTCCGGAAGCTCCCGAAATCGCAAAAAATACAGAAACACGTTCGTCTTTCATACAGCTGACACTCAAATAATTCTACAGAAAGTTACACAAAGAATTTGGCTTTTTAAAATATATATTTGGAAAGCTAACTTCGATATGGTTCTTTTAAAAAAAATGGAAGATAAATCGGAGTTCTAAGCTAAAAGTTATGACATTTCTAAGTTGCTTTGGTTAATAAAAACGTGGATAAAAATTATGACGGATTTGACAAAAGAACACATATAGGCCAAGATACTTGGATACAAACATAGGTATCCAAATGAAACTCATTCTAACCATCCTAACTAAGATCAATCCACTCTCTAACCATCTAACCACACACACAAATAAATATATATATTTATGCACACAAATGTCCAAAATAGGGGTTTTTTCCACTAAGACACAATCACAACACAAAGGACACTCCTATGACCTCCAAATGGGCACGAAGTGGACACAAAATGGAGATACAACAATGGGGGTCATTCCTATGGGTTCAAAATAGACCTATATGTATGAGGAAATGAAAAGAAGAAGGAATTTATACCTCCCGGTAGATCGAATCGAAGAAAAGCCTTCCCGGAGCGACACCGACACGTAGAGATTCCAAAAGGACACGAACGAGCTCTGAATCCTCCCAAACTTGGATAGCTTCCTCCTTGGCTAGAATGGAGAAAGAAAGAAGAAGATTTGGTGGCAAAATGGAAGGATTTGGTGGAGAAATTGCTAGGGATTGCTCTCTAAAAATTTGGGGAAGAACAAGCGAGAGAGTGTGGATGAGAATAATGAAATGAACTTGAGCCTATCCTCTCCCAAATTGGCTAGCCATATGGAGCTATTTGTCCTATTATGGTAAGGTCCAAAATGCCCCCACTAATCTATTCTATTAGTATTAGGAAAGGACTAATTGGTTGGGGCTAAATTAGTCATTCTAAAGTCTCTAATCACACTAACCTTATCCATAATAATTAGTCTAACTTCTAACTAAAATATTTCTATCATGTGGGCCATGGCTAACTAATGTGTGGGTCCACTAAAGTCAACACTACCCCCGGGTCCCCGTTTCAAGTCGGATTGAGCTGAAATTCGAACCCGACTCAAATAATCCCAAAACAATATCATAAATAATAAAATAAATTTCAAAAATATTTCAAAAATAAAAAATGACAAAAATATTCCTGTTCTTGAAAATTGGGGGTGACAAATTCCTCGAAATTAAAACCAAACAATAGTAAAATATCAAAATTACAAGTCATAATTTTAAATAGTTTAAAAATGATTAAAAATCACCAAAAATCATAATATAAAATAATAATCAATAAATAATAATTATAATTACAAAATTTCAAAATTACCCTCATCTGGAAAACTGGGTGTTACAATCCTACCCACCTTATAAAAATTTCGTCCTCGAAATTAAGTTGATCGCACCCCCTTATATGTCAAACATAGTCAAGGGTCAATCACTTGTCAATTTCTCAACATCCAAGTACTTGGTCATCAACTGGTCAACTTCTTAGGGTTTTACCTATGCTAGCTATCTAGGTGTTGGCAACTAGAATTTAGCAAAAGAGAAACTCTATAATAGACTAGCTCTTAACTTCTCAATCCTATCAAGTCACCTATAACTAAATACCTACAAGCTAAGCACATGAATACCAAATACCACATATATATATATGCTCAAGAACAACAACCCATCACATATATCCTAAGTATATCATCTATATATATATACATGACTGATCAACCAAGGGTTAAGGCAGACTAAACTTATAAGGGTCTGAAACAATGCTTAGAACTAGGCTAAGGATGAATGGTCTGAATCAAAGGGACATGGTATCTAGTGAAGGGTCACACTGCCTATAAAGGTGATCAACACAAAGGAACCCAACACGAAGAGAACTTAACTAAAATGGAAAACTGAACCAAGTATAGGCTAAACAACATGTTTATAACCCTATACAACAATGGCCTATAGATACCAACTAACCTATATCCCATATGCCAATATCATCTGCAATCTATCTATACAAATAGACCTCTCGGTCTTAGGTGAAACTACAACTATACTCAAAGGCAGGCTCTGGTCATGGGTGCCTCACTGGAAAAGGTAAGGGAAAGTAGTAATAATCATCAAGGCTGTAAGGCATACTAACATCCTATGTGTAACTGGTTGGTATTATAGATAACAGGAGAATTATCTGCAATGGGTTACTATTCTAACACCAATGCTAACTATCACCTCTAGGGTACAGACACTCTACAAGTCATCATACCATTATACTATGAAGGAACTACCTATGAATAAGCTCTACAAAACTAAATATCCCTACTCCTAAGTCATTTATAACAATCAAAAGGGTATGATGTTTAAACCTTCTCAAGATACAATATGTTAATCATATGCGTCTGTCCAAAATTATGTTGTCCAGAGTCTTCATCATGCTAGTGAGCAAGGCTACGATAATCACAGAGTCCTTGACTAAGGCACGTACCTCTAGGTTCATGGTATTTAAAATTTTCGTACTGCCGCATGCGACGGCGAAAACCTTAAATTCCCATACCCGAGAATACATCCAAAATCTGACTACATGTCCTTACTATGCCAATTAACACGACTATCGAGGATTCTAGATCCCATGATTTAGGCGACCTAGCCCATATGATTTTCTCAGAAGAAAAACAAACACAACAAAAGAGTAACATGACAAAATTAATCAATCAACATGGAACAGATGGAATCGGATTTCAAGGTAATTATAAAAGAAAATTGCGGGAATGGAATTGAGAAGAACGAAACTTGCAGCAAGATCTCCAACGGTCTGTGCATCCTCGACTGTCCTGACGATAGCTCGCCCTGCTGGTTTCCTCTAGCCTGATGCTGATACTGCACAAATCTCTGCTGCTGATGCTGTATGAATCGCTGCTGCTGAGAGAAACCGGAAACGAAGGGAAAAGTCTCTGTACAGACGGAGGTGCACCTCCAATGTAGCAGAAACGCCAACCTGAGTCGACACAACAGAAGCTGCGGTCTCGAGGCCCTGATGAACATGATGAGAGGTGGCCAGCCTCTCGATAGTATCCCCCGAACTGAAGCGATGAGATCGTGTCTTCATAACCATCATGAAGACAGATCAAAACAAGAAGCAATTTCTGAGAATGAAACAAAAATTCAAAGGAGAACAATTTATATTCAAGGGAAGTCAATAAGCAACAATTTTAGACAAAAGAAATCGGATTAAGAGTTTTTCCTAATGTGATTGAGTACCTCCAAAAATATCCTAATCCTACTGCAGGCTGTAGTGATACTTTAGTTCGAATACTAATACATAAACTCGACCTGCATGGGCCATCACTAAAAACGTGTCACGACCCGCACCCTAGAGTAAGGACACGAGACGTGGGTACGTCCAGCCTATGCCGCAGTATCGGCGGTAGAACACTGTCCTAGGTCAAACATCTAACAATATAAAGGTACCTGTACAGTATATACTCTCCGAATGGAGGTGACATAGCAGATACTGTCTCAATCATAACTAAGGCAGAGCAAAAGAAAAGATAGGTAAAATATGAAATCCAAAAGATATACAGCAGATAGAAGTCTAAGTGTCTAAGATACACAAACCCAAAAAACATCTCAAAGCTCAATACAGTAATCCATATAATAAATACAACTCAATACAACTGAAATAACTAACTATACAACCTCTACTGTGTCTCCTCTAGGCTAGCAGGCAACCTCCAGGATATCTGTAAAATTTATCAACAGGTCCAGTCAGGACAGGAACGAGCACAATCTCATCTAGAAAACCCAAGTAAATGACAGAGAACTATAAAGCAGTTATAGACAGTTGTATTGATGAACATGGCAGTTTATGTTCAGGTAATGGTAAGAAAGACAGATATAGTGCAAGAAAAGTAAGTAACTAAACAAGAGGAGAATCATGGCAATAAAGACTGTAAATAGAAACTAGCTGAACCAGGGTAACATGATATAAGTCCAGACAGTAAGTGTAAACAAGTGTAAGACCAACGTAAATCCAGACAATATGAATCTGATACCAGGTGATTCCAGTACAAGATGAGTCCGGTATGAGATGATTCCAGTCAGTGATCAAAGATTCCAGGGTGAGTCCAGACTATACTCTAACAGTGTGTTTTAAAATACCGAGATCGACATGTAACGGCTATAGGTAATCCGGCACATCACACACTCGACCGGGTGTGAGATGGCTATCATTCCAGTAGATTCCAACATGTGGGGTGATTCCAGAATTGGGATATGTCTACATGTCTTACTCAAGTATTTTTCCTCTCAGCAAGTACAAGTGAATCCAGAATACGACACGAGAATCGAGATGAGTCCAGCCAAACGTGATGATACCAGCAAGTAATTCCAGGGTGATTCCAGTAGGTGATTCCAGTAATAGAAGCCAAACATGATGATACCAGTAATAGAGGCCAGACAATATGGTATATGTGTCGCATACATGAATCCAGAAATATCCATACGTGTTGTAACAGAGAATCATATACAACCAACTAGAACTGAAGTACAGTAATTGACAAATAAATGAGAGAACTATCAGAGAATATACTCGCCTGATGTCTGAATGTCCAAAGTAAATATACTGTCCGATGAGAGGCGTCTGGCTCCTAATCAGAACAGCACAAGTCACAACAAGTCCAAAATGACAATATAAAGTTCTACTATGCATTCTACATGATTCTAGGTCAATCTAGACCGAAGTCAACTCTTGGTCAACTTGGTCAACCCTGAAAGTCAAACCTAGGTCAACTATGGTCAAACTAGGTCTAACAAGTCTAAATTAGGTCAAACAAGTTATTCTAGGTCTAAACAAACTAAGTATATGCAAATCAAGTATCCAAGATAGCTACTAACTCATAGCCTAAGTCACTTGCTAAACCAAGCACAAAACTAAACCATAAGCTGACAAGACACACAAACGTAGTCATATAATGTATATATATTATTCACATCACATATTCATATACATAGATATATATAGGAAAGCTATATATATAGGCACATACATATATATATATATATATATATATATATATATATATATATATATAAAATATATATATATATATATATATATATATATATATATATATATATATATATATAGAGAGAGAGAGAGAGAGAGAGAGAGAGAGAGAAAGAGAGGTAAAAGAGTAAGTGAGTATGTGTGTGTTTGGCATGTGTGTGAAAGGATGTGTTAATGTTCTAAAATTTAGTGATAGGTAGGTGTATGTGACATGGGATACATGATGTCAAAGGGTGTATGAATGCATGTGTGTAAAAGGTTAACTCAGTTTATAGAAATACATACATACATACTTACCTTGTATACATGCATACATACATATCATGTATATTACATTTACATGATACATACATGTATACTTGTATTATATTATACTTACATTCATGCATATTAGATACTTGTATTTATATTAACATATTACAAACATTCATTTCATTCATGCATCTATGCATTACCTACATGTTTTATACATATGCATACATTGTATATTCATATCATTTCATACATTAACATAGAGACATACAAACATACACACATCATATATTTCATACCTTGCATTACCTTACATATCATGTTATATATTAGGGTAAATTACGTTAACTATCCCTATGTTTTACACTTATTACAGAAACTACCTACTTCGAAACTAATTACGCGGACCACCCCTATAGTTTCTATTTTCTATTAAAATATAACACTAACTACCCCTATGTTTTATAAAATTTCTAAAGGAGAGGGGTAGTGAGTGTATTTAGTTTCAAATAGGGGTAGTCTCTATAATACTCATGAAACATAGGGGGGGTTGGTGTATTTATTTCTATATATTATCATTCATTCCTTTCATATATTACATTCTATATTACCTATATACATGTATTTCCTCTATTCATTCATGCTTGCATCATATACTCGACATTACCATACATGTTATCATTATATATTGCATTACAATATTTATACATTATGCATTCATATATATCATTACATATATATCTTGCATTCATATCTAGCATTCATTATATACTTTCATGCATACATTGTATATCATTCTTTCATTCATGCATTGCTTATATGTATTATATTAATAGCATTCCTACATGCTTTCATTCAACCATATATATAAATTAATATAAAGAGAATACATATCATATATATCATTTTATTCATCTAACATATCATGCATTACATACTCTATATTCATTTAATATCCATACTATATAGGCTCATAGGTTACACAAAATGCATATATCGTATAGTTACTCTTCTACTTAAAACCAATAATGTACCAATTGGACATTCATTAAATTCTAGGATTAAATTATGTTGTAGCTCTTCATGTTAGCTTTCGAAAACTTTAAACGGATCGCATTTTCGTGTCCGGAAGCTCCCAAAATTGCGAAAATACCGAAACACGTTCGTCTTTCATACAGCTGACACTCAAATAATTCTACAGAAAGTTACACAAAGAATTTAGCTTACTAAAATATATATTTGGAAAGCTAACTTCGATACGGTTCTTTTAAAAAAAATGGAAGATAAATCGAAGTTCTAAGCTAAAAGTTATGACATTTCTAAGTTGCTTTGGTTAATAAAAACGTGGATAAAAATTATGACGGATTTGACAAAAGAACACATATAGGCCAAGATACTTGGATACAAACATAGGTATCCAAATGAAACTCAGTCTAACCATCCTAACTAAGATCAATCCACTCTCTAACCATCTAACCACACACACAAATAAATATATATATTTATGCACACAAGTGTCCAAAATAGGGATTTTTTCCACTAGGACACAATCACAACACAAAGGACACTCCTATGACCTCCAAATGGACACGAGATGGACACGAAATAGAGATACAACCATGGGAGTCATTCCTATGGGTTCAAAATAGACCTATATGCATGAGGAAATGAGAAGGAGAAGGGATTTATACCTCCCGGTAGATCGAATCGAAGAAAAGCCTTTCCGGAGCGATACCGACACGTAGAGATTCCAAAAGGACACGAACGAGCTCTGAATTCTCCCAAACTTGGGTAGCTTCCTCTTTGGCTAGAATGGAGAAGGAAAGAAGAAGATTTGGTGGCGAAATGGAAGGATTTGGTAGAGAAATTGCTAGGGATTGCTCTCTAGAAATTTGGGGAAGAACAAGAGAGAGAGTGTGGATGAGAATAATGAAATAAACTTGAGCCTATCCTCTCCCAAAGTGGCTGGCCATATGGGGCTATTTGTCCTATTATGGTAAGGTCCAAAATGCTCCCACTAACCTATTCTATTAGTATTAGGAAAGGGCTAATTGGTTGGGGCTAAATTAGTCATTCTAAAGTCTCTAATCACACTAACCTTATCCATAATAATTAGTCTAACCTCTAACTAAAATATTTCTATCATGTGGGCCATGGATAACTAATGTGTTAGTCCACTAAAGTCAACACTACCCCCGGGTCCCCGTTTCAAGTCGGATTGAGCTGAAATTCGAACCCGACTCAAATAATCCCAAAACAATATCATAAATAATAAAATAAATTTCAAAAATATTTCAAAAATACAAAATGACAAAATATCCCTGTTCCTGATAACTGGGAGTGACAAATTCCTCGAAATTAAAACCAAACAATAGTAAAATATCAAAATCACAAGTCATAATTTTAAATAGTTTAAAAATGATTAAAAATCACCAAAAATTATAATATAAAATAATAATCAATAAATAATAATTATAATTACAAAATTTCAAAATTACCCTCATCTGGAAAACTGGGTGTTACAATCTTCTTGAGTATCAATAAAGAGTTTGAATTCGCTTCTACTTGTGTTCATTTACTTTCCGCTGTAAATGGGGACACTCTGTGCGACTCTGTGACCTAGCTCAAATCGGCCGTTTCTGGACTTAGCCTTGCACGGGCGCAACCTAGGCCCGTGCGGCATCACGCCTTAGCGAGGACGATCGCTCCTACGGGAGTGGGGCGTGACAGATTGGTATCAGACCAGGGCTTTACGTCCTTGGACTTCACGTCGATTTCTCAGTTTTGAAAGCTCGTCGTTGGAAAAAGAAGTGTACGCACTCTCTCATTGTGCCTTGGGATATTCCATGAAATAAGTCTAATATTTTCAAAAGCTCGTTTAGGCGTTCAATCAAACGCATTGGTAGGCTATCGCCGAATGCAAGGGTAGGCCTTTGTGCCGAACGATGTCAACTTGTCTTGAATAAAAACACGTGCTAAAATTAACATGTCGCGTACATGCCTAACTAGTCCTACGATGACCCTAGCAATTGAGCGTGTAAACTCGGAATATAGTCCGCGCGAGATGGTTATGCGGCACAACTTAGTCCGCGTGTCGCGCACCTCGACTTTTGGTGCAATCGAGTTGCGAGCGATATCAAGTATCACTCGGTCGGAAATGAAGCTACACTTAGAGTGTATATCGAAAGGAACACTATCGAAATGACGCTTAGGCGTGCACGGAAGATTGATTTAGACTGTGAGGAATGGGCAAACGCACGATTGAACATGTCGATTGGGAATCGAATGATCTTTTGAGGATTGATAGAATGACTTGAACCCGAGTGGGGTATGTGATAGGTCCGGAGAAGAATAAGAATGGGTGTCGACGATTAGTCGAGTGGCTCGAACCCTAAGTGGTGTATAGACGTTATAGAAAATGTTCGAGGAAGACTAAAGGATTTACGGATAGAACGAGTATGTCGGTAAGCGATGGTATCACGCAAAGCCTTAGAACGCGTCATGCTTAGTTGGTCGTGACTTCGAATGTCCCGAACGAGATGTCGTACGGACAACTTGTCAATAGGCAACGCAAGAGAAAATGACTCGAAATGATGAATAAAGATGTATGTCTTGATCGAGGAAGCTAGAGGATAGAACTTGTGATTTCGGATTGGGTCAAATGAAATGTGACTTGAGTTTGGAGAATGATATTGAAACTAACTCGAGGAATAGCGATAGAACTTGATCTTGGATTGAATCGAATGGAATTGTGGTATATCCAGTTCGGACAACAGCATCAGTTGCACGACTCGAAATTGGTTGCAAAGGAAGATCGTCAGGTTACGCATATCGTCGATGGTATTGAGGCGTATCAAAGATCGATATGCGATAACTCGGGGATACTCTGACTCGGTGAATGACGATCGTGCAAATGTCATTGTTCCGATGGATGCTATACTCGGGATATCGAAATGTGTCCAGGAAAATATAGACATGGCTCGAGAATTTTCTAGTTGAACGAATGACGGTCGGACTATCGAATAGAGATCTCGGCTTGGATGAAAATGAAATGTTTGGATTGCTTCGACGATAACCCCAACGTCGACATTCTTGTCTTATGCGAGCGCAACTCCAGCCTCGCACATACGTCGCACCGATTAGGGCGATCACTCTGCATGAGCGCTGATATGGTGATTCATACAGCGGGGGTGATTGAACTAGCATGTCATGGCAATTTGTGTGCTTCGACTTGTGGTGACGCGAATGTGAACTTGAGAATGACTTGGTGTACTTGATGATTGAGCTTGAGGATTGCATAGGTCCAATTCGCGAATCGAGAATGAATTAGTCTAGACGCAAGCAAGAGTTACGCCCCGATGAGAATAATTATCCCGCGGGAGCGTTGCATGGTGATTCATGAACCA
Source organism: Iris pallida (assembly GCA_029216955.1). NCBI lineage: Eukaryota > Viridiplantae > Streptophyta > Magnoliopsida > Asparagales > Iridaceae > Iris > Iris pallida. Next base: position 10,843,684 of record JANAVB010025198.1, read on the forward strand.
CCGTGGATAATCGGACTCGCGTGAGATTGGGGCACAACATATTGTCAAAGCTAGACGACCTCGTGATCGAATAAATGAATTGGTTAGAATTGGTGAGTTGAATGGATTCGAATACGCGCAACGAATGCATTGATGCGAATAGATGATCGTGCTTGATGTTTAGAAATCTGAGTGACGCGAGCTTGGGTCGAAAATCTCGTACTACCGACTTTGATTTGACCCTAGGATTGGGGTCAGTGTTGGCATTATTGTTGGGGAACTATGATTCCAATTCTGACATTGACTTAGCCTTGAGAAATGGCCTAGCGGTTAGGCGAGACGCCATGTTTCAAGTGTTTACAATCAAAAGATTAATCTTGAGGATTGATATGGATGGATTGAATGATTGAAGAATAGGAAACCCTACTCACGAGATTCGGCTGACATGCATATATTTCAGGGACGCCTGAGTATGTGCATGATGCGACTCGAATGAGAATGACGAATTCTCTATCATACGGCTTGGCTGAATGCATGTATTTTGGGGACGCCTGGAATGCGTGCACGATCCAGCCAAGTGATACATTGAGTTCAAGCATGACTTGAGGAATGAAAGAGTGTCGAGAACTTGAAATCGTGTTAAAAGAAAGGAATGATACTAGTACGAGCGTGGCTCGGAATCAAAGAAACGTGTAGGCAGAGTGTGCATGAACGACGATGAGATTAGACCTAAACAAGTGAATGGTATGGGATCGATATCGTGCAAGTAGAAGTTGGTATAACGAATTGGACCATTGATAGGAAGATATACTCGATGATAGTACAATACTTGGTCTTGAATCAGACAAAAATTACTTAGACTTGGTCGACCCCGCTAAGAAGAAATCATACTGATTTCGTGGACAAGAACGCTTGAGAAGTGAATCGGTCATCTCGATGACCGAGATAAACGAAAGTAAGTTTGCCTCAGCCCACGACCCGCGCATTTGACGAATTACAACGTGCCTCGTACGACCATTTCAGTCCCATGACACGAAGAAATAGCAACCAAGACGAAGAAACACTTGAATTGGAACTCTCACACCGCGCTCCACGCTCGTGCTAAGGTACAAGCTTACGTTCATGTCCCTTACGCGTTCAACAATAAAACAATGAATGGTTTACAATAATAAAACGGAAGACTATCGACATAGTCGTTCCGAGTAGAGTATAGCAACATTGAAAGACTTCGGGACCGATGGGTCGCCAAGGTGACTCCCGCACGGGGAGTTGCATAATGAATGAATGAACAAGTAAGTGAATGAATGAATCCACGAATGAATGAATACGTGAAAAATGAATGAATGAACGAACAAGTGAAAGAAAGAAATGAAAGAGTGAATAAAAGATAAGACATGAAAGAATGGTTAGCGACAGGTATGACGGGCACGTGCAACGGGGCTCGTTACCCGCGCTGCACGGACGCCAACCTGGTCGATAACGTATTTTGGCTAAAGACATCCGCTATGTTTAATGACAAGTAAAATACGAAATAGTCGTGGACAAACGGCACGGGCGATGGGGGAATACCGTGGCCGTCATGAGGAAGGATTCCGCGGCACGGGCGATGGAAAGAATACCGTGGCCGGCCTAGGCAGAATCAGACATGGGGCTTATGGGCTGCTTTGAATGGGGGCTCGGCCGCTCAAAGAGACGTAAGGCCAGGCATTTCAAAAGACTATCAAGGTGTACCAGCCATCATGCTTCGATAGGTGAGAATGTCCACGTGGTATGTCCAAAATGGCTTGTAAAGCCAGCGACCCACGCATGTAGATTAAGTGGACTATGCTGGTGGCAATCCACGTGCAAGTTCTTGTATTAAAACAAGTAGTCTAAGTTAACTAAATGAAGTGCCTCCCGAACATGCTTGAAATATAATACTCCCGAACATGCTTGAAATGTAACACCCTGAACATGCTCGAAATGTAACAAGCCTGAACATGCTCGAAATATAACACTCTGAACATGTCTGAAATGTAACACTCTGAACGTGCCTACGACGTGCTAGGACCCAAGACATGGACACGCCCGTAACATTAAATGCTTACATGAATCATGTTAGGTTAAAATATATGAACTGTTGTCTAACTTGGTTTATTTTGGACAGGAAAGGCCAGACGGTAAGTATGGGTAAGTCGTGCATGTATTTCCATGCGACACTTGAATTGGACAACACGGGATAGGTTATGACATATGCCATAGAATTGACCCTAAGACAAGATTAGAAAGACAATGAATGATAGAGATGCACACAAATAAATGAAACGTGTTTGGTAATGATAGCATTATGGGCGAGCAAGCCTCCCCAACAGTGCATAACAATGTACTGATAACCCCACAGTCTGCTTGCAGGATGCAGGAGACGCCGGCGGGTACGGAGCTTCCATCGAATGAATGAATACGTAAAAAATGAATGAATGAACGACCAAGTGAAAGAAAGAAATAAAAGAGTGAATAAAAGATAATACATGAAAGAATGGTTAGCGACAGGTATGACGGGCACGTGCAACGGGGCTCGCTACCCGCGCTGCACGGACGCCAACCTGGTCGATAACGCATTATGGCTCAAGACAGCCGTTATGTTAAATGACAAGTCAATACGAAATGGTCGTGGATAAATGGCACAGGCGATGGGGGGAATACCATGGTCGTCATGAGGAAGGATTCTGCGGCACGGGCGATGGGGGAAATACCGTGGTCGGCCTAGGCGGAATCAGACATGGGGATTACGGGCTGCTTTGAGTGGGGGCTCGGCCACTCAAGGAGACGTAAGGCCAGGCATTTCAAGAGACTATCAAGGTGTACCAGCCATCACGCTTCGAGAGGTGAGAATGCCCAAGTGATATGTCCAAAATTTCTTGTGATGCCAGCGACCCGTACATGTAGATTAAGTGGGCTATGCTGGTGGCAATCCACGTGCAAGTCCTTGCATTGAAACAAGTAGTCTAAGTTAACTAAATGAAGTGCCTCTTGAACATGCTTGAAATGTAACATCCTGAACATGCTAGAAATATGACACTCTTGAACATACTTAAAATGTAACATCCTGAACATGCTGGAAATGTAACACTCTGAACATGCTTGAAAGATAACACCATGAACATGCTGGAAATGTAACACTCTGAACATGCTTGAAATGGAATACACCAATGATAAGAGTACTTTATGTAAATGAGTTAGAGAACGTGCCTACGACGTGCTAGAACCTGAGGCAGGGACACGTCCTTAACATTGAATGGTTACATGAATCTCGTTAAGTTACTACATGTGAATTGTTGACTAACTTGGTTTACTTTGGACAGGGAAGGCCGGACGGTAAGTATGGGTAAGTCGTGCATGCATTTCCTTGCAGACACTTGAATTCGGCAACACGAGATAGGTTATAAAATATGCCATAAAACTGATCCTAAGGCAAGATTAGAAAGACAATGAATGATAGACGGTGCACAAAAGTAAATAGAACGTGTTTGATAATGATAGCATTATGGGCGAGCTAGCCTCCCCACCAGTGCATAACAATGTACTGATAATCCCACAGCCTGCTTGCAGGATGCAGGAGACGTCATCCGGTGTGGAGCTTCCCTCGAACGTGCTAAGGCACGAAGCTATCTATGGAGCCTTGGAGCGTTGCAAGGAGCTGGAGCACCATATACAGGACATAATGTATCGGAACATCGCCATGAATAATTCCATGTTGTAAGCCATTTGGCACGCCTTTTATGTTTCAGAGAGAGAGAGAGCTTGAGAGACTTGTAAACTCGGTCTAGAGCCGCTTGTAAACTTCTTGAAAATCAATAAAGAGTTTAAATTCGCTTCTACTTGTGTTCATTTACTTTCTGCTGCAAATGGGGACACTCTGTGCGACTCTATGGCCAAGATCAAATCGGCCGTTTCTGGACTTGGCCTTGCACGGGCGCAACCTAGGCCCGTACGGCATCACGCCTTAGCAAGGACGATCGCTCCTACGGGAGCGGGGCGTGACATTCTTCGAACTTGAGTGACTTTGGAAAGACACCTTATTTTACTTTTTCCCTAAACAGTGCGTGCACTTCTCCAATTTTGTAGACTTTAGCCCTGGAATCACCTTCCTATTCATCAAGTAGCTCATGTCCCTCTCGCTGATATGGCTGAGCCGCCTATGCCACAACTCGATAGATGCATCATTGAGTGCGTTCACCTTCTGTGTCCCCTATGCACTCCCCTTCATATAGTAGAGTCCAGAGTTCTTGCTTCCTCTGGCAATCACCATCAAACCTCTGGAAAGCTTTCTCTGACCTTTTTTGAAGAGATTGAAGAAGCCATCGTCATCCAACCTTCCAACCGACACCAGGTTAAAACGGATATCAGGGACATGACGGACATCTTTGAGAACAAGAACTGCACCCATCTTCGTCCTCACATGCATCTCTAATGGCAATCACCTTCGATACATCTCTGTTGCCCATCTTTAACACTCCACAGTCGCCTGTTGTATAAGTAGCAAATAGTGTCCTATTGTGAGATACGTGCACTGAAGCACCCGAGTTCACCAGCCAATAATTGTCATCACAAGCAAGGTTCATAACAACCTCATCACCTACGATGATCACATCGCCTCCATGTGCCGAGGTCGTTGCTGTAGTGTTCTCACTTTGCTTTTTCTTGCCTCTCTTCTTCTTTCTCTTCTAAGCGAAACAGTTCTGCTTGATGTGGTTCTTCTTGCCACAATAGTAACACTCCGAGTCCTCATACCGACCCTTGGACTTACCTCTGCTCTTGTTTCTGCCACCATCTGGATTCTTGCTTTTGCCCCTTTCGCGGCTCTCTGAAGCTAGCGCCTCTGAGTGAGATGTGGATGAAGTGCCCTGAGAACGTCTCCGCATCTCTTCATTCAATATCCCGCTCTTGGCAAACTCCAGACTGACCACGCCTTCCGGAGCAGAAGCGATCATAGATACTCGTACGGTCTTTCACGAGTGTGGCAATGTACATAGCAACCAAAGTCCCTGCACCTCGTTGTCAAACTTGACTCCCATCAAGGATAGCTGGTCAACTACACACTAGAACTCACTCAAGTGATCCGTAATGGACACACCATCTTTGTACCGCAGACCCATTATCATCTGGATCAGGAACAACTTATTTATCCCGGTCTTCTTAGCATACAAAGATTTCAGCTTATCCCACAGTGTCCTTGCATGCTCAATACTGGCAACGTGATTATACACGTTCTCATGAACGAACTGCCTTATGTACCCACACACCTGTATATGCTTGAAATTCTACTCCTCTTCGAATTTACAACTGGAACTCTTGGAAGCAAATACCGACAGATGCAACTTCTTGACAACTAGCAAATCCTTCATCTTGCTCCTCCAGGAGTGATAGTTGGTGTCACTACCAGGGTCGTGACAGTTGGTACCGTTCATGTTTACCATGCGCACCTGCTTCACGTCTATCTCTGCTTCCTGGTTTGACTGTCAACTCCTGACACTTCTCTGAATCTAAAGCTCTGTTATCATTCTGTTGGGAACGAAGTACGAAAAACGTTCTCCCAAACCAGAAATTCGTGCGAGAGAACCGAGCAAAAGCACACAAACCAAAAATGTCAAACATAAATCACAGACACAAATATTTTTGATGTAAAAACCCAAATGAAAAAAACTACAGGACGATCGGAGTCCAATCCTGAAGAACTCCTGAAGAACCTCCACTATTGGAATAAAGAGAATACACCCTCTACAAGCTCCTCCTGATCCAAACGGATTTAATTATAGACTTCGAAGAACAAGTCGAAAAATTATTCGAAACAATCTCTCCTTTACAATAGTCTTAAATCCTTTTTCTCTCTCAAAAGTTGTAAAGCACTATTGTTCATCTATTTTTTTTGAAATATATTTTATGGTGAGAAAACACCGAATATATATATATATATAGCCTCAAATCCACAACTAATTGAGGTATTCTACTGTATGTAGAAATACTCAATCTAAACCGTTGATATATTCCCATTATATATAAGAATACCCAATCCAACTCCATTGGGATATTCTTACTATATATATTGAAATACCCAATCCAAATCTATTGTAATATTTTTATTATATATAGGAATACCTAATCCGACTTCGTAATATTTTCACATAGGTTGGAAACCCCATCCACTCCAACATGTTTGTTTGTTCATTCCATTAGTATTATTTAGATTGCTCAGGAATTGACACATATTAAGAGATGAACACACTACTAGTTAGAAATACCGTGTCTTGAAAAATAACTTGGATACATGTTTGACATGGAATCATTTACATATATGGTGAATGACTTAAACATATTATTATCATGTTTCATTGAATGACTTTCTGCTTGACAAAGGACTATATCAAAGTTTCTCGATTGAAGCATTGGTGGAAGTTCCAATCTACTGTATTACTTGTTACTTGAAAACATGAACGAGTTTGGATTTTTACCTATTATATTTTTTCATTAGTGAAATATAACTAATAAGAACTTGATAATATGGTAGGGTTAGATGCATGGTTAAGCCTATAATTATTTTCTTATGTGTTTTTCATTAACTTCAAAAGAATTGTAGAATAATTATGGAATTGAATATGGACGTATTGTAAATTGTGAGATTGTAATTCTACAATTTTTTTAGTTGTATCTTCATATGCAATTTTTTTTGTCTGAGTAATATAATTTTCTCATAACTCTAGATTTTTTTATTGTAGTTTGTAATGGAAAATCAGAAGAAAAAACAATGAGAAAAATATTTCTTTTAGTACTTTAAATCGGGAGGTGGAGGAGAATCATCAACAAGTAACACACTTTCGACACCTAGTATTGATATCCATATACTTAATACTGTAGAGAATAATAGTTGTGTTTTTTTATTGATGGACTACTCTACTACTTATAGGGAGTCTAGCTCCTCTTCATATTACATTTTCCAATGTGGGACTAAATCCATTATTAGTTCTCAACACTCTCCCTCAAGATGGGCGATAGATATTAATCATTCCCATCTTGTTACATAGCTTCGACAGACTTACTGAACTAAGACCCTTAGTCAGACAGTCTGCCACTTGTTCTTCTGAGCGAACATGATCAATCTTCAGTATCCCTTGTTCCAGCTTTTCTTTGATGAAGAATCGATCGATCTCGATGTGCTTCGTTCTGTCGTGCTGAACTGGATTGTTAGCTATACTTATTGCAGCTTGACTATCGCTCAGAAGACGTAACGGTGCTCCCTTGTCCAGCTTCAACTCTATCAGCAACGCTTTCACCCACAGCAACTCCGACACTCCTAAAGCCATTGCTCTGTATTCTGCTTCAGCTGTAGACCATGCTACCACAGACTGTTTCTTGCTTCTCCATGAGACCAAGTTTCCTCCTACAAAGACATAATATCCCGTGGTAGACCTTCTATCGTCTATGCAGCTTGCGCAGTCTGCATCGTAGTATCCCTCGACTTCTATACATCCATTCTTCTTGAACCATAGCCCTTTCCCCGACATCCCTTTCAGATATCTCAAGATCTGAAATACTGCATCCATATGACCCGTTCTTGGATTATGTATGTAGCGACTTACTACACTCACCGCAAATGAGATATCAGGGCGAGTGTGCCCCAGATAAATCAATCTCCCTATAAGTCGTTGATATCTTTCACGATCAACTGGTTCTCCTGCTTCTGCTCCCAACTTGCACTTCTGGTCAATTGGAGTGGCTGCTGCTTTACATCCCAGCATCCCTGTCTTCTTCAGCAGATCTAGTGTGTATTTTCTCTGTGAGAGAACAATTTCTTGTTCGTCTTCACACACCTCGATACCTAGAAAGTACCTCATCGCTCCTAAATCATTCACTTTAAACTCCTTCGCAAGTTTTGACTTCAGTTTAGCGATCTCGGCTTCATCATTACCTGTGATTACTATATCATCCACGTATACAACAAGTATAGTGATGTGGCCTTTTGCATGCTGAAGAAAGACCGTATGATCTGTATTTGCTTGATGGTATCCCATGCTTGTGATAGGCTTTCTGAATCTGTCAAACCAGGCTCGAGGATATTGCTTGAGCCCATATAGCGACTTCTTTAGTTTGCACACTTTTTCATGCGACGTCCCTCCGTCTGATTCTGTAGCGTAGCACCCTGGTTGGAGTTCCATGTACACTTCTTCTTGTAGATCCCCATGGAGAAAGGCATTCTTCACATCTAATTGGTATAGCTTCCACCCATAATTTGCTGCAATGGAGACTAGAGTTCTTACGGTGCTCATTTTCGCTACTAGAGCAAACGTCTCATCATAGTCGATGCCATATGATTGTGTGTATCCCTTTGCCACCAACCTCGTCTTGTATAGTTCCATATTTCCTTCCGACGTCTCCTTTACTGTGTACACCCATTTGCATCCTACAGTTTTCTTCCCTTTGGGTAATGGAACCAGCTCCCACGTCTTATTTTTCTCCAGTGCCCCAAGTTCTTCCATCATTACAGCTTTCCACCTTGGATCTTTCTTTGCTTCCTGCCAACTTTTGGGCAACGAAGTAGAGTCTAATGATGCAATAAAGGCTCGATAATTCGAAGAAATATTAGAATAAGATAGGTAGTTGGCAATATCATGTTCATAACCATCAAAATGACTAGGAGACTTACCCACATTAATATGAGAAGATCTCCTTAAGCGAGCAATAGGTGGTGGAGAGATCATGCCATCAGAGTCAGAGAGATCCGCATCAGAATCAGATTGATTCTGTGCGAGGGCAACATCTTCAAGAGTTGGAGTAGGAGTGGACGAGGGACTTGGTACAGTAGGCACATGGCACGGTACAGGCACAGTACAGGCACGGTACTGGACTTCTGCTGTCTCCTTCTATAGACTTGGAGCTCATTTCCATTGTCTGCTGCTCCTCCTGTTTAACATATATATCTTCTTCATCTTCTGTATCGGAGTCACTGCTTTCTCCCCATTTCGTCCAGTTTTCCACGACCGGACATGGGACCGATCCGACCACCACAGATGGGCTTATTTTCTTCCCCTCACATCTAACACCCTCTGTGTTAGGTATGTCACCAAACGCTGAACCGTCATCTGAACCATAATATGGTTCCAGTTATCTGAATGTAACGTCCATGCTTACAAACATCTTCCGCTCAACTGGGCTTCAACATGCGTATCCCTTCTGAGTTACCGTGTAGCCGACAAAGACACATTTAACCGCTCTAGGATCCAGTTTGCCAACTCCTGGCCTATTATTTTGGACAAAACATATACACCCAAATACTTTCGGTGGAACAATGTACGTGGTTGCACAAGTAAGCATCTCCAACGGTGTCTTCCAGTCCAATACCTGAGATGGCATTCTGTTGATGAGGTAAGAGGCCATTAACACCGCCTGCCCCCATAAGTGTTTCGGGACATTCATATCCAGCATCATCGTCCGTGCGACCTCCAGCAGGTGTCTTTTCTTCCGTTCGGCCACACCATTTTGTGCTGGTGTATAGGCACATAAAGTTTGGTGTAGTATTCCATGAGTAGATAAGTACTCAACAACCTTCTTATTTGTATACTCCGTCCCATTGTCAGACCGTAAGCACTTAATTTTAGTGCCATATTGTGTTTCTACTCGGCGGTAAAAGTCTCGAAATGCCTCAAGGACGTCACTTTTATTCTTCATAAGGTAGACCCATGTTACGCGAGTATAACAATCAATAAAAGTGACGAACCATCAAAAACCGTTAATACCGGTTGTAGGACAAGGGCTCCATACGTCCGAATGTATCATATCAAATGCAGCTGAACTTCGACTTCCTGAACTCACATACGTGCTTCTGGTATGTTTACCCAACTCACATGCAGTACAAAATAACTTCTCTTTATGTGCCCTTTGGTATAAGGACGGATACATTCGACTAATAATTTTAAAAGAAGAATGACCGACACGCTGGTGGTGGAGTAACAATTCATCTTCTACACTGCGTCGTAAATCTTCCGGTGGTTTGTCTGCTACCAAAGATGTCAATGCTTTGTCCAGTCCAGTCCAGTCCAAGTACCACAACCCCTTATGCCATGTGCCAGTCTCTAGTCGTCGTTCTGTCCCCTTCTTCTAAAAAGTCACCGTAGGAATGTCAAAGGAAACAGTACAGTTGAGATCAAGAATAATGGCACTAATAGAAAGAAGATTGACAGGAAAAGACGGAACATGTAAGACATTGGTGAGAGTGAGAGAAGGGGTGCATGCAACAGTGCCTGTACCCATGACAGTACTGGAGTTACCATCAGCAGTCTGAATGCTCTCCGGCGTCGGTAGGTGAGTATAGTCCTGGAACTCATCGCGGGACCCCGTGACATGGCGAGATGCCCCAGAGTCTATAATCTAACCTGGTTGGTAGACAGCTGCTACAAGAGCACGCGCAGAAATACCTGTGCTGGTTTGGGCAAAGCAAGTGATGTGATCCCCCGAGGTAGATGACGCCCCATGACTGCCGTCCGAACCCAGCTTCGTGCTGCGTAACCTCTCGAGAAACTCTTTCTCAAGATGGGTTAACTCAGCCAAGTGATGTTTGCCTCCTTCTTCCGTCAGATTTACTTTGTGGCCGTCAGAATAATTTCCCCGTCTTCCTCCATAACCGCCTCTACCACCTCGACGTCCTCCTCGGCCCCGTCCACGATCACTCGACAGGGGTTTTGGACAAAATCTGATGTAATGTCCTGAGTCACCATAGTTGTGGCAAACACCGGCCACAGATGGAGGCTGATTGAAGGCGGCAAGGGCAGACTTGTTAACAGCGGCTTGCTCCCCCTGAAAAGAGCCCTTGTTGGGCATCAATTTCAATCGAGCCTCTTCTTGTGCCATGGCAGCTATGGCTTCATCCAAGGTTGGGAGCATGGGCTGTGCTAGGAGCACATTTCTTCTATGCTCAAACGCAAGGTGAAGACCCTTCAAGAACTTCATTATCTGTTATCGCGAAATATAATCCAAGAACTTTTGGAAATGTTTCGCAAATGCTGGTTCGACCTGTGCATCTTTCATCCCAAGAGGATCATAGTGATCCAGATCAGACCAGTATTTCTTCAATAGTGCGGCATACTCAGAGATGGTACGGTCGTCCTGGGCCACCCTATCAAGTTCATCCTGCAGTTGGAAGATCCACATAGGATTGCCGGAGCCTGAGTACATATCCTTCAAAGTCCGATATATATCAGCAGCAGCCTCCTTGGCCTCTTGTCACGCCCCGATTCCGTAGAATCGATAGTCGTCCCCCGGGCGTGATGCCGTACGAGCCTAACTTGCGCTCGCACAAGGCATAGTCATAAGGTTATCCGAAACACAACAACAAGAGAATGTGCAGAGTAAATTGAACACACATTATAGAGAAGGAAACATAAGCTTTATTGATAATGAACATCATTTTACAGACTCGATACAAAGGCGCCGCGCGGGCTTTTGTTACAAACTGACTCCATTACAAAATGAACGTCGACGAGATAGCCATTCCATACATTTCATCCCTTGATTACAACCAGCATTACAAAACCACCTGGGATGACGGGGAGCCGCTCCATCTGTCTTCTTGGCCTTCGACAGCAGGGTCTTCAAAAGTTTGATCCAAGCTTCGATGCACGGACGAAGCTTCAAAACATACGAGCGTTGCCTACCTTCACGTAGCACGCTCCTCCCGATCTATCGCACCTGTAGAGAGAGCGAGGATCAGTACAATCAACATGTACTGGCGAGTGGCTAATTAATTTTCAGGCTCTCATTTGGTTCAGAAATTTAGATAAAATCATACAACTTGCTTTTAGTGGTCTTTCTAGCAATCCTAGATATTTTCATAAGAAGCATTCAGTTACATCAAGATTTCCTCCGGCAGAGCGCACCGTGCGACATAAAAACTTACCATCACTTTCCTTGTTAGTTGATAACATTTTATGTCAAGTGTTTGATATGGAGGTCACTGGCATTAACTAGCCATCTTGGACATAGCCTGGCAATACGGGACCCTTGCAACGCAAGTAGCGAGCCCCGATGCAAGTCCCCGTCTTACCGATTGCCTATTACCCAGCTCGGCTATAACCTGTTTCTTCCTAGGCCGAGTCGGTCCCGTGGCCCCGGGTTGCCGCTCGAAGAAACCATCGCCCTTGTCGACAAGTTGTCCATGACCATGATAGGTTAACATGGTGTATTAAAGATACCGTTGGGGCTTGTTATGTAATCAAATCATTTACTTGTTCGTTTTGCAGGCCTAAAATAATTCTATCTCTTTTCAACACAACACATTCTTTTTCACTTCTAACATACAAGACTTGTATTCTGTAAGCAATTCATTCAATTTTAGTAACATTATCCGAGTTCTCATTTGAAATAGAAGGTCGAGACGAAGGGGGTCAGCCACTCACCTTGAGTTTTTGCTTGAGGCGAGGGACTTGTTGGCTGCGCTAGACGTCGCCTACGCGATCACCTGAAATCGCACAAGCAACCGATTAGAACACTGTATTATGCAAGAGTTCGATAGGAAATGTGAGCTCGAAATGTAAACCATGAAAACCATCGAAAACATTCACGAAAACGCATTCAGAAAACCAAAGCCAAAACCAACGCAAGCGGCGTGAAAAGCAGAGCAACGGGAGGTCTCTCCCGACTCAGCCGCAGAGTCAATCCTCGAGGCGCTACCCGCTGAATGTGGGACTTGGTTCCGAAGAAGCCATTCCATAACGTGGAATGGATCTTAATTCAACCGTTCCCGTTCGATCGATTCGATCGATCCCGACCTATCGGTCCCGACCGAGTCGATAGCGACAGTGTTCCTTTCTCGTGCACCCCGTGGACTGACAATGGGGCACGATGTAGGGACGGGGCACTACACCATAACCAACTAAAAATAAGTTTCGTCCTCGAAACTTAAGAACAGAACCTACCGCTATGAAAACAATGAAGGGAACTTTTCCTTCATCTCAGACTCGAGTTCCCATGTCGACTCTTCTGCCGCATGGTTCCTCCAAAGTACGCGAACGAGAGGGATCGTCCAATTCCGCAGCAGCTTATCCTTGCGTTCTAAGATTTGAACTGGCACTTCGACGTAGGATAAGTCGGACTTTAGCTCCAGCTGGCCAAAATCCACCACGTGGCTAGGGTCGTGCACGTACTTCCGCAGCTGGGAGACGTGGAAGACGTTGTGCACACCTTCGAGCGCCGGCTGTAGGGCAATTATATAGGCCACTGGGGAGACCCGCTCGAGTATTTCAAATGGCCCAACGAATCTCGGGCTTAGCTTCCCCCTCGCGCCAAACCGAGTAACTCCTCGCATAGGCGACACCTTCAGGAACACATGATCGCCCACCTGGAACTCAAGCGGTCTTCGATGGGTATCGGCGTATCTCTTTTGCCGACTCTGTGCAATCTTCAGTCTTTCCCGAATGAGTTTGACCTTCTCCACAGTCTGTTCCACCAGCTCCGGGCCGAGTATCTGTCGTTCCCCGACTTCATCCCAACAAATGGGCGATCTGTACTTCCGGCCGTACAAAGCTTCATACGGCGCCATTTGGATGCTGGACTGATAGCTATTGTTATATGCAAATTCTGCCAACGGTAGGTGGACGACCCAGCTTGATTTGAAGTCAATTGCGCAGAGCCGTAGCATGTCTTCGAGAATCTGATTAACGCGCTCCGTTTGGCCGTCGGTCTGAGGATGGTAAGCTGAGCTGAATTGCAACTTGGTACCTAGCGCCGACTGAAGGCTGCTCCAGAATTGTGACATGAACCGTGAATCCCGATCAGAGACAATGGATACTGGAACTCCGTGCAGCCGTACTATCTCGTCAAGATAAATCTGTGCCAGGCGATCAACGCTCCAAGTAACTTTGATGGCAATGAAGTGCGCTGACTTGGTTAGTCGATCGACGATGACCCAGATAGCGTCGTTCCCCCGTGGTGTCTTCGGCAGGCCAACAATAAAGTCCATCGTGACATGATCCCATTTCCACTCTGGAATGGCAAGGTTCTGCATCTCCCCGCCCGGTCGTTGATGTTCAGCTTTCACCTGCTGACAGGCCATGCATTGCGACACGAAGAGCGCCACATCTCTCTTCATCCCGTGCCACCAGAAGGTCGTGCGGAGGTCCTTATACATCTTGGTACTGCCTGGATGCAATGTATATTTCGTATAATGGGCCTCCGACATTATCTCCCTTCGTAGTTCTTTATCATCCGGAATGCATAGTCGGCCATTCATTCTCAGTACGCCGGTCTTGTCTTCCGCAAAGTCGGTCGCACTACCTGTTGAAATTCGCTCGTACATTTTCTTCAGGTACGGATCATCCTTCTGAGCGGTCTTGATCTTTTCCAGCAAACTCGGCTCTAACTGCAGCTGCGCCAACCGTATATCCCTGAATCAAACCCGGAGATCGATGCCCATTTCTTCTAAATCTTGTAGTAGTCTGCGGTCGATGGAGAGCGAGGCAAGATATTTTTGACTCAGAGCGTCCGCCACCACATTTCCCTTGCCCGGAGTGTAGTCGATCGTCAAGTCATAGTCTTTTATCAGTTCGAGCCAGCGCCGCTGTCGTAAGTTCAATTCCTTCTGAGTGAAGAGATACTTGAGGCTCTTGTGGTCGGTATAGATCGCGCACGCCACACCATATAGATAGTGACGCCACAATTTCAACGCGAACACAATTGCCGCTAACTCCAAGTCGTGCGTAGGATAGTTCTTCTCGTGCGGCTTCAATTGTCTCGAGGCGAAGGATATCGCCTTGTTTTGCTGCATAAGCACACATCCCAAGCCCTGGCCTGAAGCATCGCTGAATATCTGGAAACCCTCTGGCCCATCCGGAAGCGCGAGTATAGGTGCCGAAATCAATCGCCGTTTTAGCTCCTGGAATGAAGCTTCACAGTCATCCGACCACTCATACGCGACTCCCTTTTGAGTGAGGCGAGTCAATGGCGATGCAATCTTCGCGAAGTCTTTCACGAAGCGTCGATAGTATCCCGCCAAACCAAGAAAGCTTCGAATCTCACTAGTAGACGCAGGCCGCCTCCAATCAGCAACGACTTCCACCTTCTTCGGATCGACTGCAATACCTTCGGACGAAATGATGTGACCCAAAAAAGATACGCTGCTGAGCCAAAATTCGTACTTACTCTGCTTTGCATATAGCTGATTCTCTCGAAGTGTCTGGAGCACGGTCCACAGATGTTCTGCATGCTGCGCCCTGTCTTTCGAGTAGACCAGAATATCGTCAATAAAGACTACGATAAATTTATCAAGAAAGGGTCGAAATACCCGATTCATCAGATCCATGAAGGCGACAGGGGCGTTCGTCAGGCCGAATGGCATCACCAGGAACTCGTAGTGGCCGTAACGAGTGCGAAAGGCGGACTTTTGCACGTCGTCTGACTTGATCTTGAGTTGATGATAACCTGAGCGGAGATCAATCTTCGAAAATACCGAGGCGCCTTGTAGTTGATCGAATAAGTCGTCTATGCGGGGCAATGGGTACTTGTTCCGGATGGTGGCTTTGTTCAGCTCCCGGTAATCGACGCACAGACGCAGGGACCCATCCTTCTTCTTTACGAACAATACGGGCGCTCCCCACGGTGAAACACTAGGCCGAATAAACCCTTTATCGAGTAACTCTTGTAGCTGGACCTTGAGTTCCTTCAGCTCGACGGGAGCCATTCTGTACGGGGCCTTAGAAATCGGTCGAGTATCGGGAAATGTATCGATGCTGAACTCGATCTCTCGGTCGGGGGGCATGCCGGGTAGCTCGTCCGGAAACACATCGGGGAATTCTGCCACAACGTCGGTCTGACCTACGTTTGCACCATCCTGTCGCATGTCTCGGACGGACGCCAAGTAGCCTTCGCACCCAGAATGCAACATCCTCCGAGCAGAGATTGCCGAGATCAACATGCAGGTCGACGATGCCTCACCACACGAAAAGCAGAATTCAGGCACTCCTGGTATGCGAAAAGTGACCGTCTTCCTGGCACAGTCTATGGTTGCGTTGCACGGCCCGAGCCAATCCATTCCCAGAATGATATCGAAGTCATTCATGTCTAGGACCATCACGTCCAGACCGATCTTTTGACCGCCGATACAGATAATCCCGTCGGTACAGGCTGAATTAGTGAGTATAGGTGTGCCCGAAGGTGTGCTCACGCTAAGGTCGAGGTCTAATGATACTAACGGAAATTTGTGCTCGGCGACAAAGTCTGCCGCTATAAAACTATACGAAGTACCTGAATCAAATAGTACGCGAGCAGGCACATTATTAAAACTAAGTATACCTATCACGACCGTGTCTGATGCCAGCGCTTCATCTCGAGTCATGGCATAGACGCGGCCCTGGGCATTGGGGCGACGGTCCTGGCCATTTTGCGGTACAGGTTGCTGGGTTCGAGGCGCTGGAACTTGATTCCCTGGGCGGTGTTGCTGAGGTGCCGCTGGACGGTGCTGTTGGGGCGCCGTTGGGTTCGGCCTTCTGGTTGGACACTCAGCACGCATGTGGCCCCTCTTGCCACAGTGCCAACATCCACCCTCTGGTACCTGGCAATCGTCGATCGTATGACCGATATTGTGACATCGGTTGCAGTAAGGCTTTGGGTTATGCCCTCGATATCCGCTTTGGTGCCTATTGTTCGGACGCTTGGTCACGTTGTTCCCTCCTACATGGCTAGGGCGTTTGTGATTGTAGGTATGCACAGCGCCGGCAGCACCTGGAGGATATTGGCCTTCAAGGCGGAGGGCGTGGTTGAGAGACTCCCCCATCGTTTTATATTGCGGGACGGACACGTGGGCGGAAATAGATGGCCGTAGGCCCACTTCGAACCGTCGAGCACGACTCGCCATGGAAGGCAGGTACTGTCCAGCAAACTTGGCTAACTTGTTGAACTCTGCTGCATACTGCCGTACCGTCATATTCCCTTGCCTTAGCTGCATGAATTCATTTTCCTTCTCTTGTCGAACGGCTTCGGGGAGGTACTCGATCTCGAACGCGTCGCGGAAGGTGGCCCAAAAAATTGCTGCTGTCTCATCGTCGCGTCTGATCGCTCGCTTTTGTACGGCCCACCAGTCGTGCGCGTTCGACCGGAGTAGAAGTTGAGCGCATGCGACTTTCTTGGACTCTTTGACGTCTAGCAGCTCGAACTTGTCTTCCAGTTCCTCTAACCAGTCGATCGCCAAGGAGGGATCTTCCGTGCCGTAGAAGGAAGTACGGCAACTTTTTGTGAATTTTGACACGTCGAAGTTAGAACTTCTCGGTGTTGCATATGTAGGCTCGGGTGCCTCCGGATCGACATCACTTTGTCTGGCCGCAGGCTCGGTCACGGCAGGAGTTGTCATAGAGTTGTTGTTGTTGGCCACCACTGTCTGTACAATCTGCTGAAGAGTATCAAGCTGCTTCTGCTGCAACTTGAATTGTGCATCGAATCGGGCCTCGAACTGGGTCTGGCGTGCCTCTACCTCCCGTCGATGTGCCTCAGTCTCCCATCGATGTTGCTCATTCAGGCGTTGATTCTCCTGAGCTTGTTGTTGTTGCGCTTCCAGCATGCGCAACATCCGCTCCATGGCATTGTTAGAGGGTCCGGGCCTCGAGCTACTCGAGCCGCTCGAAGCACTTTCTTCGTTCAATGCTACGTTCACCGCCGCACCTTCTGGGATTTTGAAGGTAAAAAAATATATTAGTCACAAAACTTATTACAGACTCCCTCGTATGGAACGACATATCTCATCGACACGAGACCAACGATTTGAGACTGAAAAACTCGACACTAGAGGCCAAGGACGTAAAGCCGTGCTCTGATACCATTTATGTCACGCCCCGATTCCGTAGAATCGATAGTCATCCCCCGGGCGTGATGCCGTGCGAGCCTAACTTGCGCTCGCACAAGGCATAGTCATAAGGTTATCCGAAACACAACAACAAGAGAATGTGCAGAGTAAATTGAACACACATTATAGAGAAGGAAACATAAGCTTTATTGATAATGAACATCATTTTACAGACTCGATACAAAGGCGCCGTGCGGGCTTTTGTTACAAACTGACTCCATTACAAAATGAACGTCGACGAGATAGCCATTCCATACGTTTCATCCCTTGATTACAACCAGCATTACAAAACCACCTGGGATGACGGGGAGCCGCTCCATCTGTCTTCTTGGCCTTCGACAGCAGGGTCTTCAAAAGTTTGATCCAAGCTTCGATGCACAGACGAAGCTTCAAAACACACGAGCGTTGCCTACCTTCACGTAGCACGCTCCTCCCGATCTATCGCACCTGTAGAGAGAGCGAGGATCAGTACAATCAACATGTACTGGCGAGTGGCTAATTAATTTCCAGGCTCTCATTTGGTTCAGAAATTTAGATAAAATCATACAACTTGCTTTTAGTGGTCTTTCTAGCAATCCTAGATATTTTCATAAGAAGCATTCAGTTACATCAAGATTTCCTCCGGCAGAGCGCACCATGCGACATAAAAACTTACCATCACTTTCCTTGTTAGTTGATAACATTTTATGTCAAGTGTTTGATATGGAGGTCACTGGCATTAACTAGCCATCTTGGACATAGCCTGGCAATACGGGACCCTTGCAACGCAAGTAGCGAGCCCCGATGCAAGTCCCCGTCTTACCGATTGCCTATTACCCAGCTCGGCTATAACCTGTTTCTTTCTAGGCCGAGTCGGTCCCGTGGCCCCGGGTTGCCGCTCGAAGAAACCATCGCCCTTGTCGACAAGTTGTCCATGACCATGATAGGTTAACATGGTGTATTAAAGATACCGTTGGGGCTTGTTATGTAATCAAATCATTTACTTGTTCGTTTTGCAGGCCTAAAATAATTATATCTCTTTTCAACACAACACATTCTTTTTCACTTCTAACATACAAGACTTGTATTCTGTAAGCAATTCATTCAATTTTAGTAACATTACCCGAGTTCTCATTTGAAATAGAGGGTCGAGACGAAGGGGGTCAGCCACTCACCTTGAGTTTTTGCTTGAGGCGAGGGACTTGTTGGCTGCGCTAGATGTCGCCTACGCGATCACCTGAAATCGCACAAGCAACCGATTAGAATACTGTATTATGCAAGAGTTCGATAGGAAATGCGAGCTCGAAATGTAAACCATGAAAACCATCGAAAACATTCACGAAAACGCATTCAGAAAACCAAAGCCAAAACCAACGCAAGCGGCGTGAAAAGCAGAGCAACGGGAGGTCTCTCCCGACTCAGCCGCAGAGTCAATCCTCGAGGTGCTACCCGCTGAATGTGGGACTTGGTTCCGAAGAAGCCATTCCATAACGTGGAATGGATCTTAATTCAACCGTTCCCGTTCGATCGATTCGATCGATCCCGACCTATCGGTCCCGACCGAGTCGATAGCGACAGTGTTCCTTTCTCGCGCACCCCGTGGACGGACAACGGGGCACGATGTAGGGACGGGGCACTACACCTCTACATTGCCCTACACCTGGTCGGTCAAGGAGGCTGTCAACCATCCAGCCACAACATTGTTGACAATTTTCCAAATAGCAAACTCCTTTGAGGTGGGATCATCGGGCGCCTTGGTTTGGCCATTGACGTAGCCAACCAAGCCACGTCCCTTGAGCGTCCGTAGTACCTGTCGTGACCATTTCAAGTAGTTGGACGTGTCTTCCAACTTCGTCTCCAGCTTGTCCAGCTTTTCCATTTTGTAGGGTGACGGATCCACATCAGTATGGATCACACGTGGGGTTGCCTCGGTTAATTTTTTTGATAAAATATCATCAACCAAGGCCTTCATCTCTTCTGCTGTCAGTTTACCATGGATCGAATCCATGGCAACTTCAACTTTCATTCGTCGTCGTCGTCGTCTTCATCGGCTTCGTCGTCGTCGTCGTCTTCGTCGGCTTCGTCGTCTTCGTCGGCTTCGTCGTCTTCGTTGGCTTCGTCGTCTTCGTCGGCTTCGTCGTCGTCGTCTTCGTCGGCTTCGTCGACTTCGTCTTTATGTAAAGTCTCTAACAGAGACCTTACGAAAGCGCTGCTAACGTGGCCAACACTGGCAAACGCATGTAGATCTTAAATTGCAGAACGAGAACGGAAAACAAATAAAGCATTTGTTGTTCCGGAGGACGTAATCTAGGAACAGAAGGTGCAAATAAAGTATTTGACAGCCATCCATCTTCGAATAATTGTCCACATAATTACGTTTGCAAATTAGGGTTTGTGGGGGGGGGGCGTCGGGTTCAGCAAAAGGGGGGGCGTCGGGGTCAGCAAAAAAAGGGGGGGCGGGCGTGGACAGCAGGGGGGGCGGCGGTAGGCAGGGGTGGGACGTCGGGGCAGGGGGGTGCGGTGGGGGGGGTGGGACAGGGGGGGCGTCGGCCTGGAGGGGCAGGGAGGGTCGTCGGCTTGGGAGGAGGCGGAGGGGGGGGGGGCGTCGGCTTGGAGGGAGGGGGGCGTCAGTTTGGGAGGGGGGGTGGCTTTGGGCGGGTTGGAAACTTTTTTTTGTGTTTATGGCTATGATACCATGTAGAGAATAATAGTTGTGTGTTTTTTATTGATGGACTACTCAACTACTTATAGGGAGTCTAGCTCCTCTTCATATTACATTTTTCAATGTGGGACTAAATCCCTTATTAGTTCTCAACAAATACAGAACCTGAACCTCTTGTCAAGGTTAAACGGGTTGAATTCGATGATACTTCTCTCAGCAATTTTGTGAAAATTAAAATCCACAAAGATATACAAGTGTTTTGATCAATTAATGTTCTATTATATTGTCGAATTCTTTTGAATAAAGTATGACTTAATTTTAGTTCAGTCTACAAGGACTTGAATTCTTGAGTCCGTCTTTTAAAACTGAAAAAAGTTGAAAGAAAGAGAGACATCCCAACAAATATTTTTTGTGCGTTTGTGTGAAATATAAAACTGCCAACAATCTAGACAAATGTTATCAAAATTATGAAGACGAGTGTCAACAGAAAAATAACCCTTATGTCAGTAAGGATCGAGCCATATAATCTCGATAGTGGTGACAGTCATAGCTAGGCACTCAACCTCAAACTAAGGTGGACTTACAAAATCATAGAGATGATGGTCAAGAAAAAAATGTAGAAGCCAATGATAGACATCAGATCAATAACCAACTTACACAACCACCATCGGAACCCTAACCAACCAAAACCCTCTCTCTAGTCGGAACCCTAACTAACCTAAAAGCCTAAATCAATTACTATGCCTCTGCTACCTCTTCCTCCTCTACTGAAACCCTGAGGCTTCGATTGGTTCGCGGAATGAAAGGAAAAGTAAATCAATTCCTTGGCATTTCCTTTCCTTTAGAAAATTACAACTTTCATTTATTTTCCTTTGTGATATTTGAAAATGCCAAAGAATTTAGAAAAGAAAGTGAATACTTCAATGTGGAAAAATAATTCCTTACTTGGATGGCTGTAATCAATTTTTTTTCTAATTTTTCTTCCATTGGAAATCACTTTATTTCTTTACTCCTCAATTCCTTTGGCACCCAAACATTGAAAAGTAATCACTTTTATTTTTCAACCTGATGATTCCACGAACCAAAGAGGCCTAAGTTGGAACTTTAGTCGAAACCCTACTTGAAACCATAATCCTTATTTGACAATGATCTAAGCGACAACAAACATCCGATGATCGCATGTTAATTTATAAAGGACAATTTTATTAGGGCTCGAGTCCAAATTACAGAGAGATTACATGACAATGGGGACAAAAATAAACTACTATACAATATCTTACATGTAATCACATGCCATAACTAATTGTTGGATTGTATCTCATTTTCGGTTGAGCGCTCAAATGGGGGTGACAATGAAATTGGTAATTTAGTTCCACATCGGTTATGAGGTGGGATCATGTGGTGTAGATAATTAGGATTGGTTCAGGTCTTATATGAGAATTCTCTTTTAAGGCATATGAGCCTAATTCAATATCGTACCTCATGGACCAACTCCGGTTCAGGTCACACAACATTTCCAACAAGTGGTATCAGAGCCCATGCATGGTTCTGTGGCTGATTTGGACGGCTCTAATTAGTTCGAGACTGATGGTGCTGAACGTTCATGTGTATAATCGGATTATACGGGCTCTTCTCAAGGTGGAGTAGGAGCATCAACTACACGAATTGACTTCGAAGGTGGATTTGACGAGGCCAATGTGGAGCAAGACATTGTGGTTGGCACACAATGGTGGTGTGAATGAACGTGTCGGTTTGGTTCTGTGGGTCGAACGGAACGAGATGACAATATGTTGGATCTTGTAGTGCCCCGTCCCGCAAAGTCAATCGGAGGAATCGAAATGCCGACGGCGTTGGGAACTTAGCCTTGCAACGGCTGCTCGAAGGCTTGCTCGTCCATGGCGACTCCTCGCATAGGTGGGGGAGTTTCGGTAAACTTGCTTCATCTTAGCCTTCACTTAATAACTCGCAATGTTTTCAACTTGCACTGGTAGGCTAATCTAAAAGCTACGCACCAACATAGCTAAGGGAATAATCCCGTCGGGTCGGAATGTCTTAGAAATGGAAAATGGTCCCACGGTCAACATAGAAGTCGGTTCAGCGTGCTTTCAAATGACACTCGATCCTTCGATCCCGTGGCTTGGGAGAAGAAAGTTGGCCTAAGTTGCTAAGTTGCTCCGACACTCAAGTAGCCTAAGCCTTAGGCGTTGCCTGCTTGAATGCTCGATATAGCATGCACTGTCCCGTCGTTTTGTCCCAATACTTGAAATAGCCCAAGTCATAGGCGTCGCCTACGTGAATGCTTATTAAAGCATGCACGGTCCCGTCATGTTGCCCCGACACTCAAACTAGCCTAAGTCATAGGCGTCGCCCGCATGAATGCTTAACAAAGCATGCACGGTCTCGTCCCGCAAGGCTTGGCATAGCCTTCGCACGTCCCGTAAGTTAAGTCGTCTTGCACGGCTCGTTGGCTAAGTCTAGGCACGAACTCTGTTGTTCAAGTCGACCCCGTGCATACACGTTCCCTCGGCGCGGAGCTCGGCGTAGCCCTCGCTCGTCGAGTCATTGTCTGAATAAGTTAGACAAGTGTTGTGCTGGCTATCAAGGCCAATTCTAGCACTGTCCCGCTCTAGCTGCGGTTGTCAAGTCACGTAGCCCTTGAGAATAAGGCTCGTTGTGTAAAGTGTATGACTTGAGCGTTAGCGTCGCCTAGAGAACCAGGTCTGTATAAGGCACGGGCTACGGTCGGTTTAGTGAAAATGCTTGCCACGAACAAGGAAGTCCACGTGACTTGTTGTCGCCGAGATCGGTCCCGCGGCTTGGGAGTCTCGCCATGTCTTGATATGTCCCGCATACGAGATCGGTCCTCCGGCTTGGGAGTCTCGCTAAAGTCTTGATAGGTCCCGTACACGAGATCGGTCCTCCGGCTTGGGAGTCTCGTAAGTCTTGATAGAAAGAAGGAAAAGCATGTTCATGTTAAGGAAAGACTGGTAGATCGAGTTTAGACTTGCATGGTCATGGACAACTTGTCGACAAGGTGTAGTCTTCTCGAATGATTACCGGGGCGCCGGAATCATTCATCCCGGGGGAAGCGAGTGTGGCTCAACCTGCATGCCGGATAACCGCATGGGAGTATCGGCACTTCCGGGGCTAGCTACCCTTAGAAGGGCGGACCGATACCCCCGCCGAGCCAATCCAAGATAGCTTGAAATTGCTAGTGACCACTCATGTAGATGTGTCGGCAATAGCGGCACACCACGTGTATGCCTTTGGATTGAGTCTAGAACTTAAGAGCTTGTCTAGTCGGGAACACAATGTCTGGGCCTAAGACTGGGCTGCAGCATAAGCACCGTGCTTGGCACGATAGATGGCGTCGGGATGTCCATGAAAGTGTTACTATGGTTCACAAGTCTTGTCTAAGTTAGCAAATGGCTCTAACAGGAAGGCCGCAAGGCGGTAGCACGATAAGTCTTGATAACTAGCGAGGCGCGGCCTCATCTTGAAGCACAGACAAGTCTAAGAAAGGTCTAGAGGCACGGCCTGCACGAGTCATCCCATTGCCGCCCTTGGCACTTGAATCGTTGGCACGAGAATTGGTCTAGTGGCGCTAAAGTTTAAGTAAAGGTCTTGGTACGGCCGAATTCGCGTAAGTTGCTCCTCGGCGTAGCACCGTCTCTAATATGTCTAAGTCGCAAATAGAATGTGGCACGACCCTGCCGTCCCGAGTTATAATTCGGTCAAGTACCTAAGCGATGAGGCGCTGCCTCGATCGAAGCACACGTTGGTAGTATAGCACGACCCCGTCGATGCACGACCTTGTCGTTGCATCGCTAAGTATCGACCGAGATGTCTTGTTTAAAATGCATCCTAAGGCAAGAATAGAAAGACAATCGAAAGGGTTTAAGCTGCACAAAGTAAATGAAACGTGTCGGTTATGTATGGGTGGGCGAGAAGCTCACTCCACCAGTACAGTGGTACTGACACCCACACAGTGTTTCATGTGCAGGTACAGGTAGAAGCTCGTGGCGCGGAGCTCGCTTGGATGCGTCGAGGCACGGAGTTCCTTGGCGAGTTGAAGCGTGCGGCCGCGTGATCTGAAGACTTATACAGGGCATAATGTATGGACATCGCCTTCCGAAGCTTCCGCTGACTCAAGCATTATAATCAAGAGAGAGCAGAGAGTGACTTTGTAATCGAGAGAAAAGTGAGCACGAGAGACTTGTAATTTGGCCTTGCGCCCACAAATGTAATCTTGTATTCAGTATCAATAAAAGAGCTTCTTGCAATAACTTGTGTTCATGTGTTCTTCTTTAAATTCCGCTGCAAAGTATTCAATATTTCTGCTTGGGACTTCTGTGCGACAACCCCGTCGCCGCCGATGTAATCGGCCGTTATGGAATTGCCTTGCACGAGCGCAATCTAGGCTCGTACGGCATCACGCCTTAGCAAGGACGATCGCTCCTACGGGAGCGAGGCGTGACATAATGGTATCAGAGCACGGCTTTACGTCCTTGGACTTCACGTCGAATTTCTCAGTTTTGAAAGCTCGTCGTTGGAAAATAAATGTGCGCTCTCTCTCGAATGTCCCTCGGCATGTCCATACAATAAGTATAAATATTTTCAAAAGCTCGTTCAAGCGTTCATTCGAACATATCGGTAGGCTTTCGTCGGATGCATCGTAGGCCTTTGTGCCGAACGATGTTAAACTTGACTCGATAGAAAACACCTGCTAAGTTAACATGTCGCGTGCGTGCCTAACTAGTCCTGCGTTGACCCTAGCAATTGAGCTTGCAAACTCGAATATAGTCCGTACGAGATAGCCATGCGCATGGCCTTTTGGCTAAGTTGCGTCGCATATCGCGCACCTCGACTTTTGGCGCAAACAAGTCGCGAGTGATATCAAGTACCGCTCGGTCGGGAACGAGCTACATTTAGAGTGTCTATCGATAGGAACGCTATCGAGTTAACGCTTAGACGTACACGAAAGATTGACTTGGATTTTGAGAAAATAGTACGAACGACTTAGTACGTCGATGCGACGTGAGCGATTACGCTAGGGATTCGTCGGACGAATCCGAAGGATGTCTTAGCAAATGACGCAAACGTGATTGTGGATTAGATCGGATGGCTCAAATTCGAGTGGTGTATGGATTTTCTTGGAAATCATTCGAGAAAATATTGAGGATTACGAGTAACGGCGAGTATGTCGACGAGGCGATGCGATCGCACAAAGCCTTAGAACGCGTTATGTTTAGTTGATCGTGACTTCGAATGTCCCGAACAAGCATCTCGTTCGGACAACTTGCGAATAGGTAACGCGTGTTGGAAAAATGATTCGGAACGATGAATGAAAATGAATGGCCTTGATCGAGAAAACTTAGAGGATCGCGCGTACGATATCGAATTGATGCAAAGGAAATGTGACTTGAGTTTCGAACAACGATCTTGAAACGAGCTTGAGGAATAGCGATCGAACTTGATCTTGAATATCGAGAAAATTATGGAATATCCAACTCGGACAACAGCATCAACGCACGACTCAAAATTGGTTGCAAGGAAGATCGTCAGGTAACGCATATCATCGACGGTATTGAGGCGTATCAAAGATCGATATGCGATAACTCGGGGGTACTCTGACTCAGCGAATGATGATCGTATAGATGTCATTGTTCCGATGGATGCTATACTCGGGATATCGAAACGTGTCGAAGAAAGGATAAAACTGGCTCAAGAATTTTTTGGTTGAATGGATGACGGACGGACTATCAAATTGAGATCTTGACTTGGAGGAAAATGAAACGTTTGGATTTGCTTCGTCGATAACCACAACTTTGACATTCTTGTCTTATGCGAGCGCAACTTCAGCCTCGCACATGCGTCGCGCCGATTAGGGCGATCACTCTGCGTGAGCGCTGGTATGGTGATTCATACAGCGGGGGTGATTGAACTAGCATGGTGTGGCATTTTGTATGCTTCGACTTATGGTTTGACACGAAGATGACTCGAGAATGACTTCGTGTGCTTGATGAATTAAGCTCGAGGATTGCGTAGGTCCAATCCGCGTATCGAGAATGAGTTAGTCTAAACTCAAACAAGAGTTACGCCTCAATGAGAACGATTATTCTGCGGGCGCGTTGCATGGTGATTCATGAACCACCGTGGATAATCGAACTCGCGTGAGATTGGGGCACAACATATTGTCGAGCTAGATGAACTCATGATCGAATACATGAATTGGTTAGAATGGATGATTTGAATGGATTCGAATTCGTTGCGCTGCGCAACGAACGTCTTGATAAGAAATAGGTGATCATGCTCGATGTTTAGAAATTTGAGTGATGCGAGCTTGGGTAGAAAACCCCGTACTACTGACTATGGTTTGACCCTAGGATTGGGGTCAGCGTTGGCATTATTGTTGGGAAACTATGATTCCAATTCTGACATTGACTTAGCCTCACAAAGATTGGCCTAGCGGTTAGGCGAAACGTTCCTGTTGTAAGAGTTATCAATTGAAGAATTGATCTTGAGGATTGGTTTGAATGGATAGCATGAATCACGAACATAGGAAACCCTGCTCACGAGATTCGGCTGACATACATATATTTCAGGGACGCCTGGGTATGTGCACGATGCGACTCGAGTGAGAATGACAAATTCCCTATCATGCGGCTTGGCTGAATGTATGTATTTTGGGGACGCTTGGAATGCGTGCACGATCCAGCCAAATGATACAATGAGTTCAAGCAAGACTTGAAAAATAGGAGTGTGTTGAGATCTTGAAATCATGTTAACGGAAGGATTGATAGTTGTGAGAGCGTGGCTCGGAATTGAGGAAACGCGTAGGCGAAGTGCGTACGATTAAGTCTTGGCCATAGAAATAATAGGATGGCTTGCCACCAGGAAAGTCTCGAGGACGAGACTTGTTCTGAGTGGTGTATGTTGTAGTGCCCCGTCCCACAAAGTCAATCGGAGGAATTGAAACGCCGACGGCGTTGGGAACTTAACCTTGCAACGGCTGCTCGAAGGCTTGCTCGTCCATGGCGACTCCTCGCACAGGTGGGGGAGTTTCGGTGAACTTGCTTCATCTTAGCCTTCACTTAATAACTTGCAATGTTTTCAACTTGTACTGGTAGGCTAATCTAAAAGCTATGCACCAACATAGCTAAGGGAATAATCCCGTCGGGTCGGAATGTCTTAGAAATGGAAAATGGTTCCACGGTCAACATAGAAGTCGGTTCAGCGTGCTTTCAAATGACACTCGATCCTTCGATCCCGTGGCTTGGGAGAAGGAAGTTGGCCTAAGTTGCTAAGTTGCCCCGACACTCAAGTAGCCTAAGCCTTAGGCGTCGCCTGCTTGAATGCTCGATATAGCATGCACTGTCCCGTCGTTTTGTCCCAATACTTGAAATAGCCTAAGTCATAGGCGTCGCCTGCGTGAATGCTTGTTAAAGCATGCACGGTCCCGTCATGTTGCCCCGACACTCAAACTAGCCTAAGTCATAGGCGTCGCCCGCATGAATGCTTAACAAAGCATGCACGGTCTCGTCCCGCAAGGTTTGGCATAGCCTTCGCACGTCCCGTAAGTTAAGTCGTCTTGCACGGCTCGTTGGCTAAGTCTAGGCACGAACTCTGTTGTTCAAGTCGACCCTGTGCGTAGCACGTTCCCTCGACGCGAAGCTCGGCGTAGCCCTCGCTCGTCAAGTCGTTGTCTGAATAAGTTAGACAAGTGTTGTGCTGGCTATCAAGGCCAATTCTAGCACTGTCCCGCTCTAGCTGCGGTTGTCAAGTCACGTAGCCCTTGAGAATAAGGCTCGTTGTGTAAAGTGTATGACTTGAGCGTTAGCGTCGCCTAGAGAACCAGGTCTGTATAAGGCACGGGCTACGGTCGATTTAGTGAAAAAGCTTGCCACGAACAAGGAAGTCCACGCGACTTGTTGTCGCCGAGATCGGTCCCGCGGCTTGGGAGTCTCGCCATGTCTTGATATGTCCCGCACACGAGATCGGTCCTCCGGCTTAGGAGTCTCGCTAAAGTCTTGATAGGTCCCGCACACGAGATCGGTCCTCTGGCTTGGGAGTCTCGTAAGTCTTGATAGAAAGAAGGAAAAGCATGTTCATGTTAAGGAAAGACTGGTAGATCGAGTTTAGACTTGCATGGTCATGGACAACTTGTCGACAAGGTGTAGTCTTCTCGAATGATTACCGGGGCGCCAGAATCATTCGTCCCGGGGGAAGCGAGTGTGGCTCAACCTGCATGCCGGATAACCGCATGGGAGTATCGGCACTTCCGGGGCTAGCTACCCTTAGAAGGGCGGACCGATACCCCCGCCGAGCCAGTCCAAGATAGCTTGAAATTGCTAGTGACCACTCATGTAGATGTGTCAACAATAGCGGCACACCGCGTGTATGCCTTTGGATTGAGTCTAGAACTTGAGAGCTTGTCTAGTCGGGAACACAATGTCTGGGCCTAAGACTGGGCTGCAGCATAGGCACCGTGCTTGGCACGATAGATGGCGTCGGGATGTCCATGAAAGTGTTACTATGGTTCACAAGTCTTATCTAAGTTAGCAAATGGGTCTAACAGGAAGGCCGCAAGGCGGTAGCACGATAAGTCTTGATAACTAGCGAGACGCGGCCTCATCTTGAAGCACAGACAAGTCTAAGAAAGGTCTAGAGGCACGGCCTGCACGAGTCATCCCATTGCCGTCCTTGGCACTTGAATCGTTGGCACGAGAATTGGTCTAGTGGCGCTAAAGTTTAAGTAAAGGTCTTGGCACGGCCGAATTCGCGTAAGTTGCTCCTCGGCGTAGCACCGTCTCGAATATGTCTAAGTCGCAAATAGAATGTGGCACGACCCTGCCGTCCCGAGTTATAATTCGGTCAAGTACCTAAGCGATGAGGCACTGCCTCGATCGAAGCATACGTTGGTAGTATAGCACGACCCCGTCGATGCACGACCTTGTCGTTGCATCGCTAAGTATCGACCGAGACGTCTTATTTAAAATGCATCCTAAGGCAAGAATAAAAAGACAATCGAAAGGGTTTAAGCTGCACAAAGTAAATGAAACGTGTCGGTTATGTATGGGTGGGCGAGAAGCTCACTCCACCAGTACAGTGGTACTGACACCCACACAGTGTTTCATGTGCAGGTACAGGTAGAAGCTCGTGGCGCGGAGCTCGCTTGGATGCGTCGAGGCACGGAGTTCCTTGGCGAGTCGAAGCGTGCGGCCGCGTGATCTGAAGACTTATACAGGGCATAATGTATGGACATCGCCTTCCGAAGCTTCCGCTGACTCAAGCATTGTAATCAAGAGAGAGAGAGCAGAGAGTGACTTTGTAATCGAGAGAAAAGTGAGCACGAGAGACTTGTAATTTGGCCTTGCGCCCACAAATGTAATCTTGTATTCAGTATCAATAAAAGAGCTTCTTGCAATAACTTGTGTTCATGTGTTCTTCTTTAAATTCTGCTGCAAAGTATTCAATGTTTCTGCTTGGGACTTCTGTGCGACAATCCCGTCGCCGCCGATGTAATCGGCCGTTATGGAATTGCCTTGCACGAGCGCAATCTAGGCTCGTGCGGCATCACGCCTTAGCGAGGACGATCGCTCCTAGGGGAGCGGGGCATGACAGATCTCCTAGGTGCTCGACTGGCGGAAACGAGCAAAGGTAGCCGGAGTGTGCTAAGGTTGTTCGGTTAGCGAGAATGAGCAAAGGTAGCCGGAGTGTGCTAAGGGTGTTCGGCTAACAGGAACGAACAAATGGTAGCCGGGTGTGCTAGGTTGCTCGGTCAGCGAAAACGAGTTAAGGTGGAGATTGTTGGATTGTATCTCATTTCCGGTTGAACGTTCAAATGGGGGTGACAATGAAGTTGGTAATGTAGTCCCATATCGGTTAGGAGGTGGGATCATGTGGTGTAGATAATTGGAATTGGTTCAAGTCTTGCATGAGAATTCTCTTTTAGGGCATATGGACTTAATTCAATATCGCACCTCATGGGACAACTTCGATTCGGGTAACACAGCATTTCCAACACTAAGACTATAACAAACAATTACAGATTAAGTAGTCTCTCCATACAACCTTGAACCTCATCATTGAAATATATTTGAAGATCTGATAGTTTACAGACAATGCAAAAATCCTAGAGGAACTCATGAGTTCTTAATTTTTTAAAACTTAGACCATATAATAGTCGTTAGGTTACATGCATCACAGTCTTTCATTTTTTAAGAGCCTAAGCAGAAAAATAATGTCACGTGTCATCACCACATTGCATGTTTCTATTGAGTTTCTATAGTAGAGATGTTTACAATTAGTAACCACAATCTTTTCCCCCCCAAAAAATTTAGGTCTATTAGTACCAATTATGGGGGACCATTTGGATTTTGGATTTACTTGACGCCAAAACGCTAAATTACAGTGAGGGTTACGATTATATATTATATGTGTTATGTCTAGAGAAGAGTGATCAGCTGTTGACACCCATGCATGCCTAGTGTTGCATAAATTTATGAGATTAAATATGTGGCATGCACTAGATCCTTGACAACACCCCGTTGCTAATCCCCAACTATACGTGCACATCCAATTCTTTATGGGTTGACCAGGACACCATGGTTTACTTACGAACCATTTATAAGTACGTACTGGTTCACCTGTTTTTATTTGTAACAAGGCGTTTGAGGTCATATGCTTAACCATTCTACAGACATGTCATCCCAACTGTGGTCGAGAGGAAAAAGAATTTGGCACGTCGGCGTGGTCAGCCCCATCGAATCCCCAATTGCCCATATTTATCTGCCACGTTCCGTATCGACCAAAAGCCGCGTGTAGCTAGTAAGACATTGTATGATCCCAACAAAATATGCATGCATATATATATATGACGGATCGATTCATTACGTATATATTGTGACATGATTAAATCTTTCTACGGTCGGGCGACCTAACCCTTAACTCTATCGGGACTCGGGAATGAGATGGCAACACATTAAGAGAGGGGATCCCTCGACACTAGTACGCACCAATTGAGTTCACCACATGAACAAGAACATGATCATTGTGTAGAGTTTTAAAGTTTTAGTGAATTCTCACTAATGAACATTCGATCTCTAACTAGAAATAATCCCTACACTGACTACAAAATTCATGATAAAAATGGCATAAAAAAATATCGAAAATGATATTTAACCTGTCGTTGGGCGTGCCTGCCACTTGACCGTGCCTACCAGGGGCGGCCCTGGCCTAGGGCAGGCCGGACGACGGCCCAGGGCCCCCGACGAAAGGGGAGCACCAACATGAAACTGTCCGTAATAGAACTAGTATGTATTATGTGTCCTTTTTTTTTTTAACAAAAGGAATTGTGGTGTAGTGGGTACAATGTTAGATTATATTTAAGAGGTCCTTGGTTCGAATCTTGATGACAACAAATTTTGTTTTAGTTATACTTTTTTTACCTTATGTTGGGGCCCATTTTGAAAGTTTCGCCTCGGGCCACCAATTGCTCAGGGCCGGCTTGGTGCCTACGTGGCAACGGCCCATTGGTTCCCGACTAGCACCGGAGCCCACCTCCTTATAATTCGGGTTGGAGGCTAATGGTTGGTCGTTACATGGGCCAGTGACGGTCACGCCCAAAGAACAGATCCAAATAGCAACGTCCTATGTTCTTTGCTCTCATTGGTTGTGCTTTTGGGCTATGATTTTTAAGCTAAAAGTGCTTCTTCTTTTTTTGCAATGTAAACACATAGTCCTGCTACCTTGTCCGCCGCAGGCCAGTTCGTCTGCCACGTGGCACCGTCCTATTGGTAGGTCAACCGGTGTAGAATTCATGCATATAGGAGAGTCCAATAGGATTCGGCCACACAGACGGACGGACATGTCCGCTTGTGGACAAAATAGCTTCTCCCAAACATATATTCAGGAAATAAGTTACCAAAAACTTCGATCTGCATGGCTGCTACATGTCTCACTAATAATTAATTTCGTATACATGGTACCAAACCACGAATACATGACAATCATAGGTAACAACAACATGTATACGAAATCTAATTGAACTTCAGTGCATGGCAAAGACATGTCCATGTTTTTGTCCTCTGGTTGAGTCACAAGAGTAGGGTCCAAAATAAGCTAATTAGTGTAGATTGAAACATGGAAACAAACGACCAAGCCAGCAGCATCCCCTCATGAGAGAAGGACGTACTTTGTGATGGCCCTCCTCATGTAGGCTAAGCTCCTTTCCTTGTTGACTAGACTAGGCCCTAGCTTAGCTAGCCTAACTATAGCATTCCCTTCTTAACTAAATATTCAGGCACCACTTTGTAAGAGGTGCCTTTGTCTTTATTTCCCTCAAAGACATGAATGTGTACCTACAGAGATCGGACGGTGGAGAAGGGCTTTAGAGACTCACATGGTAGGTATAGCATGGCTTGGTCATTATTCATGGTGGGAGGGGGGCTCTCAGTGACTAGGGATATCTAGTAGAGTATGAGACTAGGGTTTTAGGGGTGTAAAGAAGCCAGGCCAAGTCCTTCTCACACTTTTGTCATCCCAAGGAAAGGAGAATTGGCTCCATTTTCATGTACATTGTACCCTTATGTAGATATGATTATGATTTCTATTTTAATTGTTTATCCTTTATATATATATATATATATATATATATATATATATATATATATATATATATAACTTAAATGAAGAGGCGAATAAAAAATTGAAGTAGGTGGCCTAGATTAGAAAATAGATAGCTCCCCACTAATCTCATGTCATGTTGTCATGTTCACTAACTGGTACTGAAAATAGGTAACTCTATACTGGTTTTTATGTCACCTTATTTGACTGGTTTGTGTCTTGCATTCGGTTTTAGGGACGGATCGGACTGTATAATAAAAAAGAAGTTAGATAAGAGTGAGCCTCACAAAGAAAAGATAAATGATAGTTGGGATGTGCATAGACCACAATATAGGATCATTCTAAACTCTTGCAACTATAAAATATTGAGACAATCTCTAGAAGATAGACATGTTGGACTTACCAAGAACATTGTAGACATGGAACATCATAGAATGAACTAAGCATAAAACAAGGACCCAATGAGACAAAACAAAGTTGAATGATAATAGTCTAACAAGATTTGTGGGCTCAAAATTATAGGCACAAAATCAACTTTATTTTTAACGCTCTCCCTTAAACGTGCTTTTACAACTCCAAGTGAATTTTTTACCTTGAATAGTACTTCTTCCTCGATTTGCTTGATGAAGATGCCGATGGCTTACTTTTGTAATTTGACATATTTTCTCTACATTTCTTTCTTTTGATGTACACATTTGGGTAGATAAGTTTGATTTCCATCATAGTCGATGCTCAATCATTGCTTGTAGGCTTTTGCAAGTAGTATAGACTTATTATTTTTAGTATTGTTCTTTATAGACTTGTTATTTTTAGTATTGTTCGTTGGCTTGCAATCCCTTTTTACTCTAATTTTCTTCTGCTACTTTGGAAGTGTCTCTAGTTCCCAAGTGTCATCCTTCATACTATTATTGGTCCACAATCGACAAAAAGGTATATAAAAAAAAGTGTTCGATTCTTTTGATTATTTATTACCACAATCTCCTCTTGCAAGCTCTTCATGTGTGGATCACTTCTTTCGTCCAATGATGATGGTGGAGAGTCTTTTTGAGATTGTATTGGCATCATAAGCGGAGTATACACTCTTGTACTTCTTCATGTGCTTTGCTCTTTATATCCTCTTCATTTATAAGAGACATTAAGTCACAACTTCCTTCTTGAATTGGTGCGAGCTTTCTTCACCGAACACAATTAATGTCTCCACTAGCAACAACTTTTTGTGTGTTCTCTTCTTCACTCTCTTTTTCTTTCACATGTGTTTCTAGATCAACTTCAAAAGTGAGATAATCATCAATGAACTCATCAAAATCCATAAAGATGTTTTGCTTTCACACATATAGTTACCTTCTTTTACGTCAAGGTACCATGTGTTCTCTATATCATAATCATCATCATCATCATCATCATCATCTTCTTCTTCTTCTTCTTCTTCTTCTTCTTCTGTGTGCAAATAATAAAGTTGAGTTCTCCATTTTTTCTTCTTCAACATACTGAATTTTCTCCTCAATTTTTCTAGTTTGTTTTTGGGATCAAATGCATAATGTTCAAGATTACAACAATTATAACATTTAATATGAGTTTTGACATACATTTTGCTTCCATCTCTTCTTGTGAAGCTTTACCTTCCACGTTCTCTTGTAGGATAGTTTTGATTTCTTTCTCCGTTGATGAGTGTCTTGTAATGCATTTTTTCTTCTCTTCCACAGCCTGGACCATGACCACTGCAACTACGATATCTTTGACTTCTTTTGTTGGTAAAGATTTTTTTTGTTCTATTTATTGTAGGTGACCTCCGTTTGAAGGACTTGCTACAGTGTCTCCTGCTTATTCTTTCTCCTTTCTTCGTAGGCTCGTAATGAGCCATTGAGTTGCTCAATAGTCATAGACTCCAAATTTTTGGTTTCTTTAATAGTTATGATCCAATATGGTTGAATTGTGAAGCAAAGAGCGAATAATTTTCTTTATCACCAAAATGTTTGTTATGCTTTCACCATTTATTTTCAATTGATAAAATTATCCAAAACTCTAGCAAAGTTGTCTAGAGTAATTTTATACTCTTTTATTTATAAAGTTTTAAATTCATCTCTTAAAGTCTGGAGGCGTATCTTCACCACATTCTTCTCTTCTTTGCAAGAAATTTGAAGTTCCTCTCATCCTTCTTTGGAGGTTGTTGCAATTAAATCAACTCGAATGCATCATCATCTACGACTTGGTAGATGAGGAAGAGAGCTTTCTTGTCCCTCTTTCTTGAAGATTTCAAAATCTTCTTTTGAGCTTGGGATATTGAAGTCTCATCTTGTGACTCAACATAGCATTTTTCAACAAACTCTCATGTGTCTTGTGCTCTTAGAAAAAAAGCCTTCATCTTGATCCTCCAGCTGGCATAACTGCTCTTGTTGAGGACAAAAACTTGGAAGAGAGTTATCTCGCTTGCCATCTTCGACCTCAAACAACTTTGTTATGATACTACTTTATTGAAATTGTGGTAGGCCTACTAGCTAGGAAGAATTAATTTGGAGAAAAATAAAATATAAAGATAAGAATTCGGTGGAAGAGAAGATTCGCATATAAGAAAAAAAAACTTTTAATAATGCTAAGCTTGTATTTTTTTTTATTATGTACAAAATATGGAGGAAGGGGGGACATCCCTATTTATAGGTCTATTGGAAGAGTCCACACTTATTAATTAAAATATAGTTATCAATCATTCTAAATTCTTACAACTATAATATTGTGACATCTCTAGAAAATGAACATTTTAATATTACGAAGAACATTGAAGGCATTAAACTTCCTAGAATGTGGACAAAGAAATGGCCCAATGACACAAAACAAAGTCCAACGGTAATAGCCTAACAACATTTGTGGGCTCAAAATTAAGGACACAATCAATTTTTTTTCCACACTACCTTATAAACATATGTTCGATTTTCTATATTTCTTAAGATGTCCTATCATATTTGTTGAATAAGTTTCAATTTGAAAGAATGAGGATATTTGTTGTTAATTATAGTATTTTAGGACAACAAGTAGCCAATGGTGATGTTGATGGTATTTAGTTGCTTATTTGCCAAAGAAGAAGAGACAATATTTGAATATTCACACTGCTTGTCGAATCGAGTGGGGGACCGCGCTGATATGGACGTCTCTTGTTGGGAATCGGACACGTCCTCCTGCGCTCCGATACCGTGTCTGAGACGTTGCCGCAGCGGAAACTTAGGCTAACCCACCTGAAATAATCAATCTCCGTTAGAGTCTAACGGATACCAAGTATAGATAAAGACAAGTATATGGCGGTGACTACGTCACCTGGATAAATTCCAATCTCTATAACTCAGATAAAATTACAAGATTGACAAAAACTAATGTTGAACCCTTTGCCGTAATAGGTTCAACCCCCTCACAACACTCAAGAAGAAAAGAAAGATTACAATTGAAATCGCTCACCAACCCGTAGCAATCTTCCTAACTGAAGTTGACGACCCCTTGATTAGATCTTTTTTTCCTTCTGTCTTAGATGGCAAAGTCCTAAGAGCAAAGTATGGAACTTTCTCTTAGATTTTCTGTGGACGAGCACCTCGAATCTCCACTTTTGTGCCTTCACCCTCACCCTATATATATAGGATGAGAAAAACCTATTTTAGGTCATAACAAGATTTCTTAAATAGGAAGCCTTCAAATAAGAATCATACTACACCTAAAATAGCCCATCTACATCCTATTTTAGATTATAATAGGATCTCTTAAATAGGAAACCCTCAAATAAGAATCCTATTATATCTAAAATAGCCCTGCACTAATTATGGACATCCAAATCAAATTAAATCAAATATTTAATCAGATTTGGACTCCATAAATATGCTATTACCAAATCCAGACTGGACTCCAACAATCTCCCCCTTCAGTCTGATGAGAGGGTGTTGACACCATGACTCCTCAACTGGAATCCACGCCTATCGTCATGCGACAGAGTTCCTACTCCCCCATGCCACTGATATTCGCCCCCGAGCTGCTTTGCATCTTCCTTCGTCTCCAGCTCCTCGACCGTCACATCGTCGCTAGCTGCCATACGTAGCACCTCTTGCACTACTGGGATCCTGCCGATATAAATAACATGATCAAGACCGAAGTCCCTGATGATCAGCCTCATCGCATGTCTCAGCTGTCCGTTTCCGACTTCTGTCTTCCACCGAAAAGTGTTAACGTTCCGACGAGCTTCTTCATCCTTGGTTTGCCCAACCAAGCAGACGGTGCGGTCCTCCTAAGATTCGAACTCCTGAACTTGCCCACCTTCGTGTCTGAACTTGAAGCTCCCCCATACACATGCGTCCTCGAGCAGAACATCATGCACTGTGCATGCCGTCGATGACCCACAGCTCCCCATGAACTGTGTGAATGATGATGCTTCCGCCTCTGCTGCAAACCTTGATCTCCTTCCTGGCTTCGAACTGCTGAAATCGATGTCGCTCCGTGAAGCTTTGGCAAACCACCCGTCACCAAAATCGGATTCGTAGAGCAACCCCCACCTGGAGACCGACCAGCTGTCATAGGACCGAAAGACTGACCCTCAATCTTTGACTCACCACCATCCGTCGCTTTTTTTTGATGAACCGAATCCTCCGTATCCCTCAAAGCACCTAGAAGCCCCTCCTCAGCAAGTTTTCAACGATCCACCTCCTGTCGAGCACCCCTCGAGCCTTCATCCGGTGTCTGTGGCCTACCTGTACATCTCTGCGGCTTGAGCCTGTACATGCCACAACACAAATCTCCCCAAGCCAACTGTTGGAAACCCTTCACAAGCATCCAATCTTTGTCTCCAAACAGACTACGACAGCCATCATCTGCCAGCCTTCCTACCGAAACCAAGTTACAGCGCAAACTCGGTACTTGTCGCACACCCTTGAGAATGAGCTTCTCACCGAGCTCCGTTGTCAAATGCATATTACCGATGCCTACAACTGCAGCTGTCCCCATGTCGCCCATCTTCACACGTCCAAACCTACCGTCGCGGTATGACGTGAAGATCCTTCTATGTGGAGTGACGTGATACGACATCCCCGTGTCCATGACCCAGTTGTAGTGCCCCGTCCCGCTCAGTCAATCGGCAGAATCAAAATGCCAACAGCGTTCGGACTTAGCCTTGTAACGGCTACTCGAAGACATCACTCGGTCGAAGCGACCGCTCGCTCAGGTGGGGTAGTTTCGGTGAACTTGTCTCATCTTATCCTTCACATAATAAATCACATGTTTTTAACTTGCACAAGTAGGCTTGATAATAAAAGAGACGAATCCACATAGCTAAAGGAAATAATCCCGACGGGTCGAGTTGAGTTAGAATATGGAAAGGTCCAACGGCCGGCTTAGAATAGGTGCACGACATGCTTTAAAAATGACACTCGATCCTTCGTCCCGTGGCTTGGAAGAAAAAAAGTTGGTTGAGTCAGCAAAGTTATGAACATAGCCTAAGTCATAGGCGTCGCCCGCATGAATGTTTCATAAAGCATGCACGGTCTTGTCGTCCAAGTCTTGGCATAGCCTTGGCTTGCCCCATGAGTTAAGTTGCGTTGAACAACTTGTGCCACAAGTCTAGGCACCCCAAATGGCTTGGTCGTTCAAAGTTGAACGCGTGCACGGCACGTTCCATCGAGGCAAGGCTTGACGCGGCCTTTGCTCGTTAAGTTGTAGGCTTAAGTAAGTTAGGCAAAGTTATGTCGGTCGACCTAAGTCATTCGAAGTGCTGTCCCATTCATTCTGCGGTTGTCAGGTTAAATAGTCCCACGATCCCAAGGCCCGTCATATAAACTATGACTTGGGCGATAGCGTCGCGTAGAACGGAAGTCGGTTTGAGGCACGATGCACGGACTTAGTGCCTAGGGCATGAACCACGGTTGATTGAATGTATTTTGGAGAAAGGATTGTTGAATAGGCATTGAGCTGAATGAAATGATATGGCAACATGGAAAGAATTCTCGCGACCGTGGGTCGTCGAGGGGTCTCAAATGATAGATGGTTTGATATTGGTTTTGAAAGAGATGGTAACATTGGAAGAGGAATGACTGTGTGAGACGTCAGTTTGTGTCGAATCTTGCATGGTCATTGGACAACTTATCGACAAGGAGGAGTTTCCACACACGACAACCCTGGGCGCCATGGGATTGCGATATTTCGGAGGAAAACACGGTATAGCTGTAGCTGGACTAACCGCTCGGGTCATTCGGAAACTTTCAGCGGGGCTAGCTACTTGCGCTGAAAGGGTCGCCGAATGGCAAGGCTATAGTCCAGAATAGCTTGTGATGTTAGTGACCAATTCATATAGATGGGTCGGCACGGGCGGCAATCCGCGTGTGTGCCTTTGGATTGAGTCAGTTGGATGTGAGTACAGTTAGAACACAAGGTTTGGTCCTAAGATTTGGCATCAACATAGGCGACGTGCTTCGACACGAGATGCGGCTTCGGGTCTTAAGTTGTCGGCATATAAGTAGCATAAGTTGGTTTGAGTTGTCTTCAGTCTAAGTCAGGAAACGCCGCAAGGCAAAGTTGGTCGAGTGGCACTTAGCCCACAAGTCTTGGATTGGGTCGAATAATGAGTTAGTAGCAAAGGGCCGCAAGGCGGCGATACGATTGAGTCACATTGAGTTGTGAGGCACGGTATGATGGATAAGTAGCACGGTCACAAGGAATTGGATATTATCGCGTAGTTGCGTCTCTGATTTTGGCCGTAAGGCAAACACGACTTGATAGGTTAACGTTGTTGAGTTAACATTGATGTTGCGAGCACGGGATGGTCTAAAGACACAAAATAAGCAATGCGTTGGTCATAAAACTGATCCTAAGACAAGACTAGAAAGACAATCGATAAGAAGTGACTATATTGCACAAAGTAAATCAAACGTGTTGGGTTTCTATGGGTGGGCGAGGAGCTCATTCCACCAGTACAGTTGAGTACTGACACCTACATAGTTTCCATGTGCAGGCACAGGTAGAAGCTCGTGGCGCGGAGCTCGTTTGGATACGTCGAGGCACGGAGTTCCTTGGCGACTCGAAGCGTGCGGCCGCATGGAGTAAAGACTTATACAGGACATAATGTATGGACGTCGCCTTCTGAAGCATCCGCTGGCTCAATACTTGTAACTGAGAGATGAGAAAGAGCTGAGTGTCTTGTAAATGTGAGATGAGTGAGCTTGAGTGATTGTAATATTGGCCTTGCGCCCCACTGTAACCTTTGTTTCAATATCAATAAAAGAGTTTCTTCTGAATGACTTGTGTTTGTTCTAATTTCCGTTGCAATTATTCAATGACTCTGTACGGGACTTCTGTGCGACGATCCCGTCGCAGCCGCTAAAATCGGCCGTTATGGAACCCGCCTTACACGAGCGCAATCTAGGCTCGTGCGACATCACGCCTTAGCAAGGACGATCGCTCCTATGGGAGCGGGACATGACATAATGGTATCAGAGCACAGCTTTACGTCCTTGGACTATCGATTGAATTCTTTAACTCCGTTGTTTTCGCAAACTCTGAATCGTTGCTTCCGTAAAGTTGATATCGTTGGTGCGCTCTCTCTCAATTGTCCCACGGATGTCCATACAATAAGTCTATCTATTTTGTAAAACGTAGGAGAACAATTTTTTTTAAAACAAAAAGATGGTTTACATAAGCACGGTTGGCTAAGTCGGGCTGGGCATATACACCAAAGTCGCGTCGACCTTAGGAAAGTCGAGTACGGGAATGGAATAGTGTCGAACAAGAATGAGTTGAACTCGATTGAGTAAAGTGAGTCGACTATCAATAGGGGTGCTATCGAGCGACGATAACGTCAATGCGATATAGATGAGCGTGCTTGGAATTTGAGGAATGGTTCGAACAGAAAATTTAAAGAGGTCGATTTTGATTCGAATTATAAGTTGAGGATTTATTGAATGACTTCATCCCTGAGTGGTGTATGCGATAGCCTCAGGGATGTCGATCGATTGATAAAGGAATGATACGAATTGAGGAAATTCATTGGTCGATGAATTAAGATGGATGAATGAACGATACATGAATTCGGGTTTGAGGAAATCAATGTTGTAAATGATTCGAAGGATAATGATCGAACTTGAAATGATTGTCGAGGAGATTATCCAGTCGGACGATAGCATCATTCGCACGACTCGAAATTGGTTGCAAAGGAAGATCGTCAGGTTACGCATATCATCGATGGTATTGAGGCGTATCAAAGATCGATATGCGATAACTCGGGGGTACTCTGACTCGGCGAAGGACGATCGTGCAGGTGTTATTGTTCGGTTGGATGCCGTACTTAGGATTTTGATTTAAGGGAATGTTGGATGAAAATGATCATGTCTTGATGTTTATGTTGATAGCCATAACGTCGACGATCTTGTCTTGTGCAAGCGCAACTCTAGCCTCGCACATGCGTTGCGTCGGATTTGGGACAATCGTTTCGCGTGAGCGCTGACATGGTGATTCATGTCGCGGGAATGATCGAACTCGAAAAATCATGACATGATAACTTTGATTGTCTCGACTTGTTGGCTTGATGCGAAGGTGAACTCGAGGATTTGTAGGTCTTGCGATTGATGAATGAATAAAACTTGAGGATTGAGTAGGTCCAATCCGCGTATCGAAAATGAATTAGTCTGGACGCAAAACAAGAGTTATGTCCCGATGAGAATGATTATCTCGTGGGAGCGTGCATGGTGATTCGTGACCAACGTGGATAATCTGACTCGCGTGAGATCGGGATGCAACATATTGTTAAGTCGGACGACCTTGTGATCGATTACGTGGATTAGGATGAATGACTTAGGGAGTATGGAATATGAAATTATGGTTTAGTGATGGATCGTGTGGTAGCATGCTTAACTTAAGAAGGATTGATAGGTGGATTATGTCGAACGTGTGCGAAGAGATAGACTATATGAAACGGCTTGATAAACGAGCGATATGTTCATGTCGAGGAATTGGTTGAAATGTGAGTTATCATAAGATGGCTTTGCAGAAAGACTCGGACCCAGTACGACGAATAATGGGATGTGCGTAGGGAATCGATGCTCGATGTTTAGAAACCAGAGTGATGCGAGCTTGGGTAGAAAACCCCGTACTATCAACTTGGTTTGACCTTAGGATGGGGTCAGTGTTGATATCGTTGTTTAGAAACTATGATTCCAATACTGACGGAAAGATATAGCCTAGCGGTTAGGCAGACGTTCCGGTGCGGAGCGATAGGAATGGTGAAGGCACCACTCATGAGGCTCGGTTGACATGCATGTATATCAAGGACGCTTGAATGCGTGCACGATCCGACTCGAGTGGTGATGGCGGGATTCGCTATCACGAGACTTGGTTGAAATGCATGTATTTTGGGGACGCCTAAGATATGTACACGATCCATACTAAGTGATACGTTGAATTCAAGTAAGATTTGGGGAATGGAAAAGTGTCGAGGATGTTGAGATCGTGAGTTTGAAAGAAAGGATTGAGGATAGCACGAGCGTGACTTGGATTGAGAAAACGCATAGGCGTAGTGTGTGCGAGAGTCTTGAATGTTGAGTAAAAGTGATAAGTCGATAAGTGTACTCAGTTAGTTTCGAGGACGAAACTTTTTCTGAGTGGTGTATGATGTAGTGCCCTGTCCCGCTCAGTCAATCAGCAGAATCAAAATGCCAACAGCGTTCGGACTTAGCCTTGCAACGGCTACTCGAAGACATCACTCGGTCGAAGCGACCGCTCGCTCAGGTGGGGTAGTTTCGGTAAACTCGTCTCATCTTATCCTTCACATAATAAATCGCATGTTTTCAACTTGCACAAGTAGGCTTGATAATAAAAGAGACGAATCCACATAGCTAAAGGGAATAATCCCGACGGGTCGAGTTGAGTTAGAATATGGAAAGGTCCAACGGTCGGCTTAGAATTGGTGTACGACATGCTTTGAAAATGACACTCGATCCTTCGTCCCGTGGCTTGGAAGAAGGAAAGTTGGTTGAGTCGGCAAAATTATGAACATAGCCTAAGTCATAGGCGTCGTCCGCATGAATGCTTCATAAAGTATGCACGATCCTGTCGTCCAAGGCTTGGCATAGCCTTGGATTGCCCCATGAGTTAAGTTGCGTTGCACAACTTGTGCCATAAGTCTAGGCACCCCAAATGACTTGGTCGTTCAAAGTTGAACGCGTGCACGTCACGTTCCATCGAGGCAAGGCTTGACGCAACCTTTGCTCGTTAAGTTGTAGGCTTGAGTAAGTTAGGTAAAGTTATGTCGGTCGACTTAAGTCATTCGAAGTGCTGTCCCGCTCATTCTGCGGTTGTCAGGTTAAATAGTCCCACGATCCCAAGGCCCGTCATATAAACTATGACTTGGGCGATAGCGTCGCGTAGAACGAAAGTCGGTTTGAGGCACGATGCACGAACTTAGTGCCTAGGGCATGAACAACGGTTGATTGAATGTGTTTTGGAGAAATGATTGTTGAATAGGCATTGAGCTGAATGAAATGATATGGTAACATGGAAAGAATGCTCGCAACCGTGGGTCGTCGAGGGGTCTCAAATGATAGATGGTTTGATATTGATTTTGAAAGAGATGGTAACATTGGAAGAGGAATGAATGTGTGAGACGTCAGTTTGTGTCGAGTCTTGTATGGTCATTGGACA
The DNA here is from genome assembly GCA_029216955.1 of Iris pallida. Taxonomy (NCBI): domain Eukaryota; kingdom Viridiplantae; phylum Streptophyta; class Magnoliopsida; order Asparagales; family Iridaceae; genus Iris; species Iris pallida. Next base: position 10,887,435 of record JANAVB010025198.1, read on the forward strand.
ACTTGTCGACAAGGAGGAGTTTTCACGCGCGACAACCCTGGGCGCCATGGGACCGCGGCGTTCCGAAGGGAAACACGGTATAGCCGTAGCTGGACTAACCGCTCGGGTCATTCGGGAACTTTCAGCGGGGCTAGCTACTTGCGCTGAAAGGGTCGCCGAATGGCAAGGCTATAGTCCAGAATAGCTTGTGATGTTAGTGACCAATTCATATAGATGGGTCGGCACGGGCGGCAATCCGCGTGTGTGCCTTTAGATTGAGTCAGTTGGATGTGAGTACAGTTAGAACACAAGGTTTGGTCCTAAGATTTGGCATCAACATAGGCGACGTGCTTCGGCACGAGATGCGGCGTCGGGTCTTAAGTTGTCGGCATATAAGTAGCATAAGTTGGTTTGAGTTGTCTTGAGTCTAAGTCAGGAAATACCGCAATGCAAAGTTGGTTGAGTGGCACTTAGCCCACAAGTCTTGGATTGGGTCGGATAATGAGTTAGTAGCAAAGGGCCGCAAGGCGGCTATACGATTGAGTCACATTGAGTTGTGAGGCACGGTATGATGGATAAGTAGCATGGTCACAAGGAATTGGGTACTATCGCGTAGTTGCGTCTCTGATTTTGGCCGTAAGGCAAACACGACTTGATAGGTTAACGTTGTTGAGTTAACATTGATGTTGCGAGCACGGGATGGTCTAAAGACACAAAATAAGCAAGGCGTCGGTCATAAAACTGATCCTAAGGCAAGACTAGAAAGACAATCGATAAGAAGTGACTATGTTGCACAAAGTAAATCAAACGTGTTGGGTTTGTATGGGTGGGCGAGGAGCGCATTCCCCCAGTACAGTTGTGTACTGACACCCATATAGTTTCCATGTGCAGGCACAGGTAGAAGCTCGTGGCGCGGAGCTCGCTTGGATGCGTCGAGGCACGGAGTTCCTTGGCGACTCGAAGCGTGCGGCCGCATGGAGTAAAAACTTATACAGGACATAATGTATGGACGTCGCCTTCCGAAGCATCCGTTGGCTCAATACTTGTAACTGAGAGATGAGAGAGAGCTGAGTGACTTGTAAATGTGAGATGAGTGAGCTTGAGTGATTGTAATATTGGCCTTGCGCCCCACTGTAACCTTTGTTTCAATATTAATAAAAGAGTTTCTTCTGAATGACTTGTGTTTGTTCTAATTTCCGCTGCAATTATTCAATGACTCTGCATGGAACTTCTGTGCGACGATCCCGTCGTAGCCGCTGAAATCGGCCGTTATGGAACCCGCCTTGCACGAGCGCAATCTAGGCTCGTGCGGCATCACGCCTTAGCGAGGACGATCGCTCCTATGGGAGCGGGGCGTGACACCAGTCACCGTCATGACACATGCCACAAGGTTCCTCTGCGTCGGTTGCTGCGATGATGATATCTTCCATTGCTGTAAGATTCTCCTGATCGTCCTTGCCTTTTGTCTTCTCAACTTTGAGCTTCATGCAGTTCCTCTAGATATGACCCATTTCGTCACAGTGATAGCAGCCCTCCTTGCGGTCCACAATTGCAAGAATCCGAGAACTCCCCCTGTCCTCGTCTGTGAATTGGGTCTTCCCTTTCCTAGGAAGTCACCAGCGCGGACTACTGCGACGATTCCACTTGATTGCGCTGGACCTCCTCATTCAACAAGCTACTTTTGACTGCCTCCATCATGATAACTCCATCAAGCGCGGAGTTGCTCATCGACACTACCAACGTCTCCCCGCTTTCCGGCAGAGAACTCGAGAGCAGTAGGGCCTGAAGCTCATCATCAATCACCATCTTCATCGCAGACAACTGATTGATGATACCCTGAACCTCGTTCAAATGTTGTGCCACTAGGACACCCTCCGTGTACTTCGAGTTGACGTGTTGGCAAATAAGAAATGCCTTGTTGCTAGCCGTCTTCCTTTAGTACAACGAATGTACCTTCTCCCATAATGCTTTTACTGAACTCTCCATGGACACATGGTGAAACACCGAATCATCCAACCATTGGCAGATGAATCCAACGACCTTCCGATCCAGTCGTTTCCAGTCTTAGCATCTTTATCCATTGGCTTTGCGTTGTCGTCCTCCAACGGGCCATGCAAGTCCTTGCACCAGAGTAGATCCTCCATCATTGGCTTCCAAATTGTCCAGTTTCCTCATGTGAGGGTGATCATACGAGTGTTCATCTGCTCCGTAGATATGGTTGCCAGAACCTCCAAAGATCTGATACCAGATGTTGGGAATCGGATACGCCCTCATGCGCTCCGATACCGTGTCTGAGACGTTGCAGCAACGAAAAGCTTAGGCTAACCCTCCTGAAATAACCAACTCCCGTCTAACGGACACCAAGCACAGATAAAGATAAGTATATGGCGGACAAAAACTAATGTTGAACCCTTTGCCCTAATAGGTTCAACTCCCTCACAGAACTCAAGAAGAAAAGAAAGATTACAATTGAAATCGCTCATCAACCCGTAGCAATCTCCCTAACCGAAGTTGACGATCCCTCGATTAGATCTCTTCTTCCTTTTGTCTTGGATGGCAAAGTCCTAAGAGCAAAGTGCGAAACTTTCTCTTAGATTTTCTGTGGACGAGCACCTCGAATCTCCACTTTTTTGTGGTGTTTTGTGCCTCACCCTTGTCCCATATATATAGGATGGGAAAAACCTATTTTAGGTCATAATAGGATTTATTAAATAGGAAGCCCTCAAATAAGAATCTTACTACACCTAAAATAGCCTATCAACATCCTATTTTAAATTATAATAGGATCTCTTAAATAGGAAACTATCAAATAAGAATCCTATTATATCAAAAATAGTCCAACATTAATTATGGACATCCAAATCAAATTAAATCAAATATTTAATCAGATTAGGACTCCATAAATATGCTATTACCAAATCCAAATTGGAGCACAGTTTTGTGTAGGATTCTCCATGTATACATTTTTGTTGGAAGAGTCCTTATATTTTGGTCCAACTTCTGTCTATTTTCTTTTTCAACTTCTCTTGCAAAGAAATAGAAATATCTTCTTACAAAATGAAAGCACTAGTCTCCTCGTCCTCTAACAACAGTACAAAAATCAAGGGTTTTCTGCTCCATCCGTAGTATAAACATAACCAAGGAGAGAGAGAGAGATTAATTAGGAGGAGGGGGAGGAGAAGAAGAGAGAGAAAGCGACGGCTGGGCAGTGGGCAGAGAGAACTGATAGACAACTTTCAAGCCTCCTCCCTTCTTCTCTTTCTTTCTTATACACCTCTCAATGAGAAAACAGCCCCTCCAACTGCAGTCCCTTAATATAACCTCCTCTTCCTCCTGCAGCTGATCTCCGCCAAGCTTTCTTCTACTCTCTGCTCTCTGTAACTCTACTTCCTCCATGTAAGAAAAAACTTCCTTCTTCTCCTTCTACTATTCTACTGGATATGTCTACTACTCTCTCATCACTCATTTGTGTCATGTCGTGTCCTCGTTGCAGGAGGCCCTCCGGGAACCCTTTGGACCTTAACAACCTCCCCGAGGAGTATGGCAAGCAGGCTTTGGAGGAGAGCTCCACCACCACAGCAGCATCCACTGAAACTATAAGTAAGACATCTTCGACATATATCAAACAAATTAGAAGGACCATCAATAAATTCAAGGTAGTAAAGTAACCGACAAGAGTACCTAGGGTTCAAGAAGAAGAAGAGCGGAGCGAAAGACGACGCCGGGAAGGTCTACGAGTGCAGGTTTTGCTCTCTCAAGTTCTGCAAGTCTCAGGCTCTCGGCGGTCACATGAACCGACATCGCCAAGGTCAGTAGTTTTCGCGAGTTATACGCTGCTAGTTAGGGTTCAGTACTACTTTAGTATTCTTGTACATGAAGTAATTGGAAATTTGAAGCACATCAATTTTATGCATTTTGACCAGAAAGAGAGACGGAGACACTAAATCGCGCTCGCCAGCTCGTGTTCAGCAATGAAGCTCACGCCGGAGCCGGAGCTCATATAGGGTACTGCATGTCAAGAAGACATAGTCCAATTATACATATATTTCTTGTGAATCAATTTATAGATGTTCTTATGTAATAGGTACAGAGATTTGAACATCGGCAGCAGCGGCACACCGCAAGGGTTCCAACAATTGCGGCCGGCGTATCCACGTCTGCCGACACAAGCTCCGACACAGCCGCCCATCCATCCTTACATCTACCCTTCTTCTTCCCCACACACAATTCCCTTTCCTTCCTCCTACCCGCCGCCGCCGCCCCCTCACCCCTCCATCGGCGAATACTTCATCGGCCATGTCCTCTCGAGCAGCACCCAGCGCCCGCCGCATCACCAGAGCTACGGCGGCCCGGATTCGAACTACGCGTGCTTCGGCGCTCCCCTCTCCCGTGGCTTCCCGGTCGAAGGAGTTCGGGCACCGGCAGCGACTAGAGACGGACCGGGCAGCCAAGCGGAGGGGAGGAATTGGAATCACGCTTCTTCTTCGAGCGATCCTATCCAAGACGAAGACAATGTTTGAGAGATCATGCATGCAGGGTTAATTAGCTGGTTCTGAACACTTGCTGGGCATGAACTTCGTAGTGTTGTTTTGTGGAGCTAGTAGGAATAGTGGGGAAAAGAACCATGTTCATGCATTTTGTTAATTTGCAATATGTGTGATTTGATAGTAAGTAGCAATTAGACAAGTTAATGTTGCTTCTATTATTATTGTAAACCCTAATTTCTCTATTTTTCTCCAACCAAAACTTTGGCCATGATAGTAAAGTGGCACAAAGAACTTCTCATTCTCTCTCTCTCTCTTTCTATACTCTCTCTATATATACAAATTAGGCAGCTTTAAAGTTAGGCTAGTTGTTCTTTCTAAGTAATGTTGGGGCAATAGGAGCAATATCTAGAGAATGAAATGAACACTTTAATCTGACTTTAAATGTTTGTTTCGTTTAGTCTCTGGAGCATGAGCTGTAAAAGCAAATAGATTAGAGTTTTGGGGACAGAGCAAACACTTTAATCTGTGGGTGAAACAAAGCTTTCCGAGTAAGTGTTTGCTGCTGCAAACAGAAGCTAGAAGAGAGTAGGCTTCTCAGTCTAGGCTTTGCTTTTCTGTTCACCACTTACACTTTAACACAGGAACGGTAAGAAAACAAGAAAAGAACAACATTATACATAATTATACATTTTTTTTTAACCCTCCTTACAAATTTGTTTGTGTACACATCTAGTATTAAATGATGGAAGAAAAAACTAGCTCATTTGGACTTGCAGATATACACATATTGGATTACTATATAAAATTAGTGTATATCATCAAACTTCACAAGTTGAAGTTATGGTGTGGATGAGACAGACTTGAACAAGAGTCAGATGTATCATTTTGATTTTGTCTCCACAAATGCAATTCCCACCTACCGGGTAACCTTTGGGCCTGGAAGTGGAAGAGGACCAAGTTCTTGGCCAACATTGGTAACATGACAAACGGGTCAACCTCCTCTTAAGTTTGGTTTTGCTATTGCTTAAGCCTATCAAAAAACATAAACAAAATCAGCTTTTGAATGCAATATCTTGCTGCTTTCAAAAGTTGCCCAAAACTAGGAACTTTACAGAAACGCTTTCCACCAACCAATACTTTGTTATTGCTTAAAATAAGCAAGAGTAGCCTAGATAAGCCATATATACCAAACAGAGCTGCTACGTTGCCCGCGGTTTGCAACCGCAGGCATGACCGCCGGCCGACGTGGCGGCCGGCCATTGGCCCCTGGTCCGGGTGGGACCCGAAAATAGCAGGGAGAGGCAATGGTCGGCCGTCACGTCGACGGCGGTTACGCCCGCGGTTTGTAACCGCGGACAAAATATCATTTTCGAATACCAAATCATGTTATCGGTTATGAAAGGATTTATTTTACATTGGCGGGACTACTATCTAAAAGGCTATCCATTCTTTCCAATAAGGGATAAAAAAGAGACATAAAAGATAGAAGAGTTGAATGAAAATAGACCTTATAGTCTTATACAAGTGTGAGAGTGATCGTGTCTGTGCACGATTGAGCAGTTACAGCATGTTCGGAACGGTTTCTTCCTACATCTCGAACATGTTGATAACTTGACGGTTACAGAGCGAGGCTATATATAAACTTCTCTGCTCTCTCTCTCTCTCTACACAAGTTCAGAATACACATAAAGCAGAAGTATTTTTTTTAGCACCATTAGTGCGCTTAAGTTGTGCTCGTTGTGCGAGCCACTTGCGCTGCCAATTAGCGCGGCCAAGTGGCGCGCCCAGTTGCGCGGCCAAGTTGCACGACCAAGTGGCGCACCCAGTTGCGCGCCCAAGTTGCGCGGCCAAGTGGCGCGCCCAGTTGCACGGCCAAGTGGTGCGTCCAGTTGCGCGGCCCAGAGGGCGCGCCCAGTGGCACGCCAGTGGGCGCTGCCTATTGGCGCGTGGTTGACACAGGTTGTGCTGGGTGCGCAAGTGGCGCAAATAGCGCACGTTGTGCGCCCTTTGACTCATATCGTGTCTGTGCACGATTGAGCAGTTACAGCATGTTCGGGACGGTTTCTTCCCATATCCCGAGAACATGTTGCTAACTAGGTAGTTACAGAGCGAGGCTATATATAAACTTCTCTTCTCTCTCTCTCTCTATATATATACAAGTTCAGAATACACATAAGGAAGAAGTATTTTTTAGCACCATTCATTACGTGTTTCTACAGAGTTTGAGAGTGAAGAGAAACAGTGCATCAGCGTCACTTAGTGCAGGAGTCCGTGCGCCTTCCGAGGAGTCAGAAAAGCAGAGTGTTCCAAAGTTCTCCGTCGAACTTGCTGGTTCCTGGAAGCTGTTCGTGTGGGGCGAATTAAGCTTTGAACAACGGTGATCATTCACTACAGCATGCCATCTTCCATCTTTCGCCTATCATCACTGCTCCTGTTAGCATTGCGATTCGTACCTTCTGTTTAGAAGTGCTACTGTCGTTTGCTACTGTTATAAAATCTTTTTAGATTATCGTAATCCAGAATCCTCCTAGGATCTCTGTTGTGCACCTTCTTTAAAGTGTTGCGTTAAAATGTTATTTTTACAATTGTTTTATTTTCTCAGTTTTTTATCGAAAATTGTGCTCCGACAATAACAATCTCAAAGCTTAATTGCTACGATGGAAAACTTCTGTGCTTCACCCGTCAATCCTAACTTTTCTAAGTTAGAACAATTTGATGGTGAGTACTATCAAATGTGGAAAAGAAATTTTTTTTCTCAATATTAAGTTCTCTGATGTTGATCACGTACTGATTGAGGAGGAACCTACTGTTCCAGAAATTGGATCTGCAGCCGCAATCTCTGCGGCTACTAAGAACTAGGCCAAGTGGAGAAGGGACAATAGCATTTGTAGGCTTATGATCCTAAATGCTATGGAAGATTCTCTTGCCGAATCTTATTCAAAGAAGACTGTTGCCAGAGAGATTTGAGAGTCTCTGGAGAAACTGTACGAATATGATAAGAACCGGAGCAAGATATTTCTTGTTGAGAAATATCACAAGTGGTTCTTTGAGGATGAGAAGCCAATGCTGCCACAGGTGAAGGAGTTACTGAAACTGCGACAAAAGTTGGAAGACGAGATGATACCCCTCCCCGACAAGTTTGTTGTTGGAGGGATCGATTCGAAGCTCCCTGCTGGGTAGAGCAAGTTCTATGCAAATATACATAGAAAGAAGTTGGAGATCAGTCTGGACGATCTCCTACAGGAAGTCTATGTTGAGGGCCATATGTGGGCTTAACAAAAAGTGGACGCACTGTCCAAGCACTTGGCTAATACTAATTTGGTTCATACCAAGGAACCAAGAAAAAAGCTTACGGCTTCCCACAGCAAGAAGAAGGATCCTAACAATCTGAACGTAAAAGGGACTTCCTTCAAGCAAAAGAAGGCAAAGTCTTAGATGTCTTGTTTCAAGTGTGGCAAGAAGGGCCACTTCAAGAATGAATGCAAAGCAAAGACCAAGCAATCAGAGCAAGGAGAGCCTAGCAAGGTATTTATGATCACTGACGTTGTTGCTATGATTGTGCAGGTCGATGCAGTGGGGGATGACTCTGACTGGTGGGTAGACACTGGAGCCACCTGCCATGTCTACTCTACCAAGGAGTGGTTTACCACTTATACACCCACTTTTGAAGTGGTTATGGTGACGAACCAGGCACAAGCTGAAGTGCTCGGGATCGGGACGGTAGTTTTGAAGCTGACTTCGGGGAAGTCTCTGACGCTTCAAGGTGTGAAGCATGTACCTGCTATCGTAAAGAATCTGATCTCGGGAGGCCTATTCTGCAATGCAGGCCTCAGGATGGACATCAATGCTGGCCACGTGGTGATGTCTATTAAGGAAACATATTTCGGGAAAACTTTTTATACCGAAAGAATGTTCAAAATTCAGCTTGTAAATCAGTCCAATGTAATTAATGCAATCACTCCTTCTGCTTATACTCTTGAGTTGTGGCATAATAGGCTAGGACATGTTCATTGTAAACGAATAAATAAAATGTCTAGTCTAGAACTTATCTCCAAGTGTGGGGGTAAGGTAAAGAAATATGAAGTTTGTGCTCAAACGAAAATTACAAGGATACCTTTTCCTCGGGTTTATCGAAGTACAAATCTTCTAGAGTTGGTACACTCCTCCGATATCTGTGACTTCACACAGTTCTCTACAAAGGCTGGGATAAAGTATTTCATAACCTTCATCGATGACTTCTCAAAGTATGCATTCGTCTACTTGCTGAAGGCGAAAGACGAAGCATTCGAGAAGTTCAAGGAGTTCAGGGCCGAAGCTGAGCGGCAGACTGGACAACAACTAAAGAGAATAAGAAGTGATCGAGGTGGAGAGTACAGGTCTCATAAATTTGCATCGTTCTGCAAAAAAATGAAATTGTCAATGAGACTACGGTTCCGTACTCTCTTCAATCAAACGGAGTAGCAGAGAGAAAGAACAGAACGTTAACAGAAATGATTAACTCAATGTTATTGACTGCGGGTCTTCCAAAGTGCTACTGGGGAGAAGCTGCATTGACGGCCACTTTTATTCTAAATAGAGTCCCTCATGCAACTTCAGATATTACTCCTCATGAACTCTGGTTTAAGGTCAGACCTAACTTGAATGTCATTCGAGTGTGGGGGTGTCTGGTATATATCAAGCTTCCAGATCTGAAGATTCAGAAGCTTGGGACAAGGACTACAAAGACGATCTTCTTGGGGTATGCCGAGAAGAGTGAAGCTCGGAGATTTCTTGATATTGAGTCAAATTATATCATTGAATCTCGCAACACAGAATATTTTGACGACAAATTTGCAAGGTACAAGAATATTATTCTTGCGGATATTTCGGAGAAAAATAAGAGTGCGCAAGAAACTAAAATTTTCAATGAAGAACTAGTCCAAGAAGATGTTGTTGTTGAAACAATGGTTGAACAAAAACTCGCTGAACCGTCAGCGAAGCGTGTGAGGAGGCCGAAGGACATTGAAAATGACTTTGTCACCTATCACGTGGAAGCAGATCCGCTTACCTATGATGAGGCGATTAAGACCAGAGACACAGTTTTATGGAAGGAGACGATTGACAATGAAATTGATTCCATCACCACAAATAACACCTGGGTGTTGGTTGATCTTCCTGAAGGAGTGAAACCCATCGGATGCAAATGGATCTTCAAGAAGAAGATGAAAGCAGACAGAACTATTGACAAGTTCAAGGCTAGGTTGGTAGCCAAGAGTTTTTCTCAGAAGCAAGGGATTGACTACTTTTACATGTATGCTCCAGTAGCCCAGATGACCACTATCAGAATGTTGATTGCTCTTGTAGCAATACATAAGATGGTGATGCATCAGATGGATCTGAAAATGGCTTTCCTAAATGGCGAGCTGACCGAAGAGATTTGCATGCAACAACTAGAGGGATTTGTCGTCAAAGAACTTGAAGACAAAGTCTGCAAGTTGGTGAAATCCTTATATGGTCTTAAACAGGCTCCCAAGATGTGGCATAAGAAATTTGACAAGGTTATATGGTTAAATGGCTACATGGTCAGCGAGACGGACAAGTGTGTTTATACGAAGTTCGCTGATGGAAGAGGTGTGATCGTTTGTCTGTACGTGGACGACATGCTGATCCTAGGTATGGATATGGGCTATGTCACGGAGACAAAGAAGTTCATCTCGAGCAAGTTCAGTATGAAGGACTTGGGGGAAGCTGATGTGATCTTAGGAATCAAGATCCTCCGGACAGACACTAGACTAGCGCTGTCACAGTCTCAATATGTTGAGAAGATGATCACTCATTACGGGTATCAAGATATTCCAGGGATCAATACGCCGTACAGGTATGATTTGAAGCTGAAGCCTAATTCAGGGGAAAGCGTCAGGCATCTGGAGTATGCAAACGTAATCGGGAGTTTGATGTATGCTACTACCACTATAAGGCATGACATAGCTTTCGTCGTAGGAATGCTGAGTCATTTCACGAGCAACCCAGTCATTGAACACTGGAACGCTGTGAAAAGGGTTATGAGATATCTCAAGAAGACTCAGACATATGCACTGCAGTACAGTAGAGATCCGCCGATAGTGTGGAAGGCTTCAGTGATGCCAGCTGGTGCTCAAAAGTGGAGAGCGAGAGGTCCACAGGTGGATAAATTTTCACAATGGATGGAGCTGCTATATCGTGAAAATCGAAGAAACAGACTCTGCTCTCGTGGTCATCCATGGAATCTGAGTTCTTTGCACTTGATACTGCAGCGGAGGAAGCAGAATGGCTTCGGAAGCTCATGTATGATCTTATAGTTGTTGGGGCACAAATACCGGTGATACCGATATACTACGACAACCAGGCGACTGCGGTGGTGGCATCAAATGACCTCTTCAATAGAAAGAAGAGGACTGTGCGGTTGAAGCACAGGGCAGGATACGATCTCATCAAGAAGGGTATTATTGCAGTGATTGATGTTCGGAGTCAGGAGAACCTGGCGGATCTGCTCACCAAGGGCCTTAAGCGCCAGCTGGTCGATGACACAACTTATAAAATAGGCTTGAAGGTATTATGATATTGTATTATTGCAATCCTACCATAAAGTTTTATGCTATTAGTTCAAAGAGAAATCTACTAGGCATCTAGCTTTTGGTTCAAGGGAGGACCATTAATCGGAAGAATATCAGGAATGGTGGGTACATGTCCTATTGGGTATGGAGAGGTTACGAACCTACAACCACTATTGTCTACTGTTATTTTCTGCGGAAAATGGATCCTGTGGGAAGGTTGGCTTAAAAGCCTTAATGAGTTCTCAGGTACAGTGAATGTCTGGTGTGCTTTACAGGAAGCATGGTAGCGCAGCACTACAAGGAGTAAAACTCCATGCTACTATAGGGTGACTTTACCATGAGGTTTCCGAAAGGGGTAATACCTCGGCTGTATGAGCCAAGTCACAGCGGCGTAGTACCGCAAATAGGCAGGTAGCCTAATACTGTATGTTAAAATAAAGAGGGGTGTAGTCAGCACTACAAAGAGGAGGAGTTCCTCATGTTACAGTAGCACGACACCATGATAAGGTACCCAGTTAGGGATAAAGCCTCGGCCTTACAAGCCATGTCATTGCGGCGTAACACCGCAAGGGAGCCTAAGGCTTCATGCTGGGTAGAATGGTACTACAAAGAGGCGGTGACCTCATGCCATAGTAGTATGACACTACAATGAGGTTTCCGGTATGGGGTAAGGCCTCGGCTTTAGGCCATGTCATAGCGGTGTAGCACCGCAAGGGAAGCGCAAAGCGCTTCATGCCATGTCTTTTTAATAAAGCACTCACCTATAGTGTATGGAAAGAGATATCAGGCCGTCTCTTGAGGGTAAACTTGTAGACTCCTAAACTTATACACTAAAATTAAGCTGGCATAGGGCCTTTAATGTGTATCTAGAAGCACATGTAACTACATTATGTGAGTGGAAAGAATTTCAGCTATGGTGCAGAATTCAAGGCTTAGTCCATTATTGTATTATACTCTGTTATTTGACCCATGCAGCCGGAAGATTCAAGTCGTTAGTGACATCTCTCCTAATACATGATGGGCAGTTACTGTAGGGATCACTCAAACTGTAATGCCCCAGTCCCAAAATACGTAGGACCAAGTACGTGAACATGCCAGCTGCACATATACGAAGAACACTCCAATATATGGAATCCTCATATATGCACATAAGCTGTAAATAAATAATCACAGGCCATAATAACATATCTAATCTCATCACAGCTCAACACAGAAGATAATAAAGTCCAAATAAATAAATAAGAGTATCAAAAGATAGCCGGGTGAACATACTCACTCCAAACAGCTATAGAAAATAGTCTCACAAGATCGGAGTCCGACCTCCGCAAAATAGAAGGAAAGAGATGTAAAATAATGTCTACAACTGTCACAACCAATAGAATAAACTAGAAATCAGTAGTGACTGCCTCGTCGTCAATGTAAGATAGCTCCAATGCCGCTCCGTACTCCTGTGGAATATCGTCTAAACCTGGAGAGATAACCAGGTCCTCAGGGGACAAAGCAAGATACAAAAAAACACCATGCCGTATAAACTATGGTAATATAATAAGAGAAAAAGGTATGCATGCAATCAGGTTCCTGACCATTCTACTGTGAATATACAGTTTGAGATACAATCCTTCGACGCATGAACCCTGGCTGAAAAATAGGATCGGCATAGTTCCCATAAAGGGTACCAGGGGCCTACGTCCATAACGCACGGGAAACGTCAGAGGGCACCATGTGAAGGGCTACGTCCATAACGCTCTGGGAAACGTCAGAGGGCACCTGGAGCCTGCGTCTCCGGAGGAGCGCACAGGTAATCATGGAAGTGTAAAGAAGCCCATACGTCAGATATTGTTTTCCCCACCCAATGTCTAGTATCATCATCTTCATGACTGATATGTACCTCTAGTAACCGCCAAGTCTTCTATCATGCAATACTATTGGCAGTTACTCCTATCCGTCGCACGCTCCATACGTATCGGTGGCCAGCCAACTACGCGAAAACGTGTCCTACATGTGACTCACATCACGTGATACAACAAGTGTCAAGGCCATATGAGATATAACAATACCTTAACATCAATGGGTGGTCAATAAGCTAAGTCAATGCAAGAGAATAAATAAAGCAAGAAAACGACCGATAGAGTCGCTTGCACCCAAGTGTGACTTGGACGCACAGTTTAAATATCACGAAATAAAATGCTAAAAATAACAACTGAAAATAATAACATAATAATCACAGAGTAAGGTGGCAAGGAATCTTGTCTGATGGTGCAAAGTGGCAAGTCCAAGTAATCACAATGTCAGCCAAGAATCGTCACAATCTCCAAACAACTCAGGACGCTGAAACAAACATCAAAAATGGTCTCGGTAAAGAAGATATACCTAGGAAACGTCTGTCCAAAAGTCAAATTCTGGAACAGGGGTAAAATCGTAATTTTGGGTCAAAATGATGTCCGTTGTTGGATCCGCTTTGCACCGAAATGCGTGCCAAAGTCTATGGTCTCTAAAGTCGTTAAACTATATGTCTACGGTTTCAGTTTGAGGAAAGGAACTCCACGGTATGTCCAATTTTGGATTCCGAGGAGCCGTGTACAAAATTGCCCGTTTGAATGGGTCGCTGGCCCGCCAAAAATAGGTTCCGATTCGACCTTCTCAGAATCGAACCAAACTTGGCATGCAGGACCAGAATTTCGATCAGGACCTGTTGGCACAATTTCGTCTCGATCCGACAACTGTACACAAAGTTATGGGCAAGTTTGCAAAACGTCGATACGGAGTATCTTGACGGATACGCGTTGGTTTCGTTGCGCACACACGACGAATCTGAGTTCTGTCAGTTCCTACACGTCCGCAACGTCCATACGCGTCTTTCGATACATATAGTGCGCGACCACGTCGCCCGGTTTGTCGGAACGTACGTCGTATCGGACAAAATTCCAGAATCTTTGTGATTAAGAAACCAGTTTTTCTGACAACTTCTCCTACATATTTCTTCCTACATATTAAACAAAACTTTGATCCAAAAGTTGCGTTCTACTCTTAGTTATATTGTTAACAATTATTTTCAATTGGTTGGTTGAAATCCTCAATATTTGAGTCAAAAATCGGCTTCCAAGTCGGGGGTTTGGACTGCCCAAAACTGTTCTGTTTCTACAGTTTTTCGAGAAATTTGGGTTCAAATACCGAGCGATTTATGGGGTTTCGCTCGATTCTACCAGAAAGGGTTTTGAGAGGGTTATGTCTACTACGTACAACATTCGATAGAGCAAACTTTTGTCGAACAGATTTAAAGAAATCGGAATTGGAAGATGGGTACCTGACTTTTTCGAAAACAGAGTATCCTCTGTTTACTGTCGACTCCGAGCGAATTGACGGCGATCCAGACGTCTTCGACGGCGAGTAGGCGGCCGACGGTTAGCGCGGGGGTGTGGGGGAAGGTTGGCACCTTGGGGTCGAGATGTATTTGCGTACGAGAGGTTAGGGATCGGCTTTGGCTTTGAGCGGCTTATATACTGTCGCCGCTCTCTCTTATTCCGAATATGAGTAAGATTAAGGGGGCTCGTTTTTGCTCCTATGGGGTCAGCTGCTATATGGGGGTTTGGGTTTATGAGGTGTGGGGTCGGGTGCTAAAGTCATTGCAGCTACAAGCTGCTGTTGGTTTCGGTTGTGTGGGGGTCGGGCCCCACCGCTGTTATATATATATTTTAACAATCAATATATATATAATTGATATATATATATATATATATATATATATATATATATATATATATATATATATATATATATATATATATATATATATAATTGATATAATTGATATATATATATATATATATATATATATATATATATATATATATATATATTATAATTGATATATATATATATATATATATATATATATATATATATATATATATATATATATATATATATATATATATATATATATATATATATATATATATATAAAATATATAATATATATATATATATATATAATATATATATATATATATATATATATATATATATATATATATATATATATATATTATATATATATATATATAATATATATATATATATATATATATATATATATATATATATATATATATATATATATATATATATATATATTTAATATATATATATATATATATATATATATATATATATATATATATATATATCAATTATAATATATATATATATATATATATATATATATATATATATATATATATATATATATATATATATATATATATCAATTATATCAATTATATATATATATATATATATATATATATATATATATATATATATATATATATCAATTATATCAATTATATCAATTATATATATATTAATTATATCATTATATGTATATATATATATTATATATATATATATATATATATTTATATATATATATATATAAATATATATATATATATATATATATATATATATATATATATATATTTTTAATATATATATATATATATATATATATATATATATATATATATATATATATATATAATCCCAAGGAAAAACCTAAAGTTCTTAATAAGGTAATAAAATATTTTGTAACAAGGTAAGCTATATTTTAGTAGTATAAAATATCAAGCTCACAAACATGCATATATTATATACATCTATAATTACGTATATATACCAAATGATTTCTATTTAATATAGAAAAATAGTTTTTCAAGCACTAAAATAATTTAGGAAAATATTGGGGGTTTACATCCTACCCAACTTAAAGAAAATTTCGTCCTCGAAATTAAACTAAGGTCGGGGGATCAAATGCAATGCAAGGAAATAAAATAGCACTTAAAATGGAATACATACCTTCGCTTTCGAACAACTGCGGGTAGCGATTTCGGATGTCGTCCTCGCGCTCCCAAGTAGACTCTCCTGGCGAGTGATGCTTCCATGCCATGCGAACCAATAGAATAGATTAGTTCCGCAACACCTTCACTCGGCGATCGAGGATACCTACTGGTTGCTCTTCGTACGACAAACTCGGTCCCACTGTGATCTCGGAGTGATCAAGCACATGATTGTTGTCCGCCACGTACCTCCTTAACTGAGATACATGGAATACGTCATGCACTCCCTCTAGCGACGGTGGCAATGCCAATCTGTAGGCAACCTCTCCAACACGTTCCACGACATCGAAAAGGCTGATGTACCTTGGACTCAACTTGCCACGTCCTCCGAATCGAATCGTGCCTCTAGTGGGGGATATTTTCAAGAACACATAGTCACCCTCTTTGAACTCCAAGGGTCGACGACGATTATCTGCCCACTACTTCTGACGATCCTGCACTGCTCGCAGGTGGTCCTGAATCTTCTTCACTGTCTCCACTGTGCTCAAGACCAACTCGGGACCTAATAGCTGTCGCTCTCCTATGTTGCTCCAACAAACAGGAGACCGACACTTCCTACCATACAATGCTTCAAACGGAGCCATCTGAATTCTCGCTTGATAGCTATTATTGTAGGAAAACTCAACAAGATGAAGATGGTCCTCCCACGAACCGCCAAAATCAAGCATACACGCTCTCAACATATCTTCTAGCGCCTGAATGGTACGCTCCGACTGGCCGTCTGTTTGTGGATGGTATGATGTGCTAAACTTCAATCGAGTGCCCAAACTCTCTTGCATGCTCCTCCAAAAGTGCGAGGTAAATCTCGAGTCACGGTCCGACACAATACTAACAGGCACACCATGCAATCTCATAATCTGCTCCATAAACATCTATGCCAATACCTTTGTCGACTGGCCCACTCTAAAAGGTAAGAAGTGGGCTGACTTGGTAAGTCTATCAACAATCACCCATACTGCGTCACATCCTCTAGGACTCCGAGGAAAATCCGTGACGAAATCCATAATAATGTGCTCCCACTTCCACTCGGGAATGGGTAGCGGCTGCAATAATCCGGCCGTCCTCTGGTGCTCCGCCTTCACTTGTTGACATACCAAGCACTTGACAACGAAATGAGCTATCTCTCTCTTCATTCCATGCCACCAATAATACTGTCGTAAGTCACGATACATCTTGGTCCCTCCGGGATGAATAGAGTAAGTCGAACTGTGAGCCTCTCCCATCAGCTCCTGTCGTAGCTCTCCATTGGGAACATAAATGCGATCACCACATCACAATGTCCCATTAGTGTGGATCCTCAATCCTGTCTGCTCTCCTGCTTCAGTCCTCTCTTTCAGTCGTCGAAATCTAGCATCATTAGGCAATGCTGCCTTGATGCGCTCTACCAATGATGATTGCACTCGAAGGCTGGCTAATACGTCGTCTGCTCCAGGTAATACTACCTCAATACCAAGCTGCTCCAAGTCTCTAATCAATTCTCTCTGTGTAGTCAAAAAGTGTGCCATGGGCTTACGGCTCAATGCGTCTGCCACGACGTTAGCCTTGTCCGTATGATAATGTAGCTCAATCTCATAATCCTTCATCAACTCCAACCAACGTCGCTGCCGCATAATCAACTCTTTTTGCGTGAACACGTACTTGAGGCTCTTATGATCATTGTAGATATCAACCTTCTCACCGTACAAGTAGTGTCTCCATAGCTTCAAAGCAAAGATAACCGCTGCGAGCTCTAGATCGTGGGTCGGATAATTTTTCTCGTGTACTCTCAACTGTCGCGATGCATAAGCTACTACATGACCGTGCTACATCAATACACATCCTAATCCCTTTTCGGATGCGTCGCTGTAGATCACAAATCCTCCTGGGCCCGATGGTAGTGTCAAGATCGGTGATGTGGTCACCGCTTCTTCAACTCGTCAAAAGCGGCTTGACACTCTTCTGTCCATACAAACTCCTGATCCTTGCAAGTCAATCGAGTCATAGGTCCCGCTATTCGAGAGAAATCTTCTACGAACCGTAGGTAGTTGTCACGCCCCAGAACCAGAATACTGGAGAGCGGGGGCAGACATAGCCAGCTACGTATAACGGAATGGAATCCACACCGCTATACGGTCACGGCTGTCTAGATATGTGAGGGTTTCACTACAATCTATCAGTCTCTTAAGGTCATAAAATAGCCTATTGTCTCAATCACAAGTAAGCAGATAAACGTTACAAGATGTAAGATCGCCAAATATACAATAGTAAGGCGTCCCAAACATTACATATTCAGCTGATCATGAAGCTAGTCGTTACAAAATGTGAGGACTAGCAAGAGTTTTAGTCATACATGATCAACCCTAGGTTGTCAATCATGTTACAGCCCGTAGGCAGACAGTAAGTAAAATGTACACGAGCTAACACTTGCTCGGCGGCTAAACGCCTCAAAAGAATAATTTTACAATAGAGTGGGAGAGCAAAAATAAACCCACTCGTTGCCCTGGTTACGCCTGGTGTTCACCATCGGGCAGGAAAACCGGTAGATCCTCTGGAGCTGCTCTGGTATCTGGCCATACAAAACCAGCTAGGTCAGACCCCAGAAAGAGCAAGTGCCACAAAGGAAGCTTCACTTAAGAACTAAAACCAGCAATCAGCACAAGAGTATAATTACATAATAAAAGACAGTAATTTTAAGAAAAGCATGACAGGATGATATACGATGAGATAACCATGGGACTATTCAGATAACCAGGTTATAACCCGTAAACCAAACAAGGACCGGGGTTGTAACCCTTCGTCTGAGCAGAACTTGGAATTCTTACCATTTATCGACAAGATAAAAGAAGGAATTCAGGACATGTAACAATCTTGATATTGAATTAAAGTAAAGTACGAGTAATCATGCCATGTCATAACCTTATACAGGATCGGGACGAGACAAGCTGGACTAGACTCCATCCAATCAATCACGGCCAAGCAAAGAGTACGGCTTGATAGTTAACTAACTAGGATTATCACAGGCCTAATTACTAGCAAGATGCAGTAAGATTATTCCACAGCCACAAGCCCTGCTGACCATCCAGGCTATCCGGACGCAATTAGGGATTGAATTCAAGTGGGTACATCGTCCAGGAAACGCATGTACCCTTAGGTGACTTAGAGGGTGCAACACATAACAGTGTGCTGGAAATGTGCCCTACTCGACGGGAGGCTACAGATCCCAAGTGGGGCGCCCAGATAACGGGATTGCCTGTAGCTGGGAAATCTCTTCATGACTACTGGATTTATTCTAATTGTTAGCCTTAGTCCACTTCAGTAGGTACTCCTGACCGTGGTACTCAGGAGTCCCTGTCCTAGACATGATGCAAGACAGGACTGGTTTATTTATACAAGCATAATCGCCCACGGTGTCCAGGTTATTATACAGGTCATGTCATGTCAAGTAGCCGTCGTAACAGCTATTCGAGATAATCATGTCAGGTTATCATGCCAAGTGTACTTGTCAGGAGTGCGCCACGACGGGCCACTATCAGGTCATGTCAGGTTACTCATGTCAAGTGTACTTGTCAGGAGTGCGCCACGACGGGCCACTATCAGGTCATGTCAGGTTACTCATATCAAGTGTACTTGTCAGGAGTGTGCCACGACGGGCCACTATCAGGTTATGTCAGGTTACTCATGTCAGGAGTGCACCACTACGGGTCACTATCGTGTCAGGCTCAGTTATCCTTTCCAACCATATTACATAAATTCGTGATTGCCAAGTTCAGGACAAAAGGCGTAAGGATATAAAATGGACGTTAAATATCTAATAAAATATCAATATACAGGGCTATAGAAGAGCCAAACTTAAGGAAAGTTAAACCAAACTAACACGCTGACATAAGACCAAGTCAGCCAAGGCCATACGCTCAGTGCAAAAGTCATACGCTCAGGTCAAGCTACGCTCAGGTCAGGGTATGCAAGTCATACGCTTCCAAAAGACAGCGTATGGGGTCCATACGACTCCTTGTCAAGCAAGCGAGCGTATGCGAGTCATACGCTCCCAAAAGGCAGCATATGGGGTCCATACGACTCCTTGTCAAGCAAGCGAGCGTATGCGAGTCATACGCTCCCAAAAGGCAGCGTTTGGGATCCATACGACTCCTTGTCAAGCAAGCGAGCGTATACGAGTCATACGCTCCCAAAAGGCAGCGTATGGGGACTGCGCTGCGCTAAAGAGCGCGCGCAACTCGGTGACACAAGCTAAAAAGCTCGTGCACTACTCACTGTCTTCTCCAAACAGTAAGAACTCCATGGGTTGAACCCAAAGCTTCAAAAGTCCATAACTTGGTCAAAATAAGTCCAAATCCAACTTTACAAAGTTCTATCTTGGGTGAAATTCAATCCTCTCCAACATAAGAACATCAAAACCCATAAAAATGCAACTTAAATAGATCAAAATCATACAAAACCAAAAATAGAAGAAACTTAGATCTAGAACAATGGAGACTCCAAATCACAAAATGTCAAGTTCTAATGTTGATCACCATGGCCTAATCTAGCTAATAGACAAATAAAAAGTGGTTCTCAAGTGGTGGCAAGGTGCACTTGCCTAGACCTCTCTCTCTCTCTCCCTCTCCTTGGTAGGTAAGGAAGTAATGGGGAAGAAGACGATGAGTAATAAAGAGAGAGAAGGAAGAAATGGCAATAAATATCAAAGGTGGTGGTAGGTAGGGGATTTATCCATGGTTCATGATGAACCAAAATAATTCCAACCGAACCAAACCAACCCGGGCCAAGAATAAACCAAGCCAAGCCATGAAGAAAACTAAACAAGGAATCATGCAATACAAGAATAAATACGTACACGTATTCCAGAAATACGTAATACGAACCACATGCATTACAACTCTACCCACCTTAAAAGAATTCCGTCCTTGAAATTAATCAAGAGGCTAGAGTGGCAAGGACAAGCTAGACTAATCACAGGCAAGCTATACTAAGCAATCAATCATGCAATCATGTATGTAAGCAAGCCAATCGAAAGTACGAGAAAGAGGGAAGATATCCTGCTAGGAACCTCTCTGCCGGTTCTGGATCTGTGCTTGGACCTGGACATACTGCTGGGGTCTTTGTAGCTGGAAGGCAAGAGCCTGAGGCGGCAATGGCCTCGAAGGCTGGTATTGCTGCTGAAACATTTGGGCCTGAGGCGGCAATGGCCTCTGCAATGGATACTGCTGCGGCTGCTGGACTGGGGCTGGTCCCCTTATCGAGGGACTAGTCTGGGCCGAAGAGGAGGAACCAGCTCTATTCGGGCATGACCCTATCATGTGGTCCGGTGCTCCACAAGCTAAACACAATCCCAGTGCTCTGTGACACTCCAAAACAACGTGTCCTGGCTTCCCACAATGAGTGCAGCCCATTGCGGAAGACTGCTTCTGCTTCTGTTGCTGAGGGGACGTGACCGACGTCACTGAGGCCGCCTGCCTCGGAGTTCCAATTGTCAAAGCCCTGACTGTCGGGGCTGGTGCTGTCGACTGGGTCATCTGGCCGTGAGATCGCTTCCGGCCTCCGGTCCTGTCAACTATTCTGTGGGAGGTATACTCGTGCCTCCTAGCTGCCCTCAACACTGCATCAAAAGTCTGATGCTCAAACTGCTCCACTGCCAACAAAATCTCGAGGTAGAGCCCTTGCTGGAACCGCTGGGCTCTGTCAAACTCGGTCGCCACCAAAGTGTGAGCAAACCGACTAAGCCTGAAAAACTCGGTCGCATATTCGTCGACCGTTCTTCCTCCTTGCTTTAGGTTGGTGAACTTGGTCTGCAGATCATACCGAGCCACCGCATCGAAGTACTTAGTCTGGAATCTCTCTCTGAATAGTGCCCATGGAATAGGGGCCACTAATCCCACGGCCTGTGCTGCCCACCAGCTGCGGGCAAGATCCAATAACTGCAGGCGCACAACGGCCACCTTCTCGTCTTCTGGGGTTCTGGCTGCCTCTAGAATGACTTCTGTGTCCTGGAGCCACACGTCAGCAGCTATAGCATTTTCACTGCCATCGAAGAATGGAGGGTTCAGGCGCTTGAAACTGTTTGCTGTACTGTTCCTTGGATGACCGCCTCTGTTCAGAGCATCTTCCACTGTCTGGTGCAAGGCATCGCCTCGGCGATCTTGGGAAGCTAACAATGATCTGATGAGACCCACCAAAGTGCCATCATCAGGCTCTGCATGTCACGCCCGATTCCGTCGAATCGATAGTCGTCCCCGGGCGTGATGCCGTGCGAACCTAAGTTGCGATCGCACAAGGCATAGTCCTAAGGTTATCCGAAACACAACATCAATTTAGAGTACGCAGAGAATTTGAACAACATTTGAAGTAGAAATAAACTTTTCATTGATAATAAGAACTTTACATAGACTCCTTTACAATCATTGCCGCGCGGGCTAAACATGACTTCGACTTACAAAATGAACGCCGATGAGATAGTCGTTCCATACATTATACCCTTTTATACAAGCAAAAACCAATACATATTTCCACTGCGATGGCGGGAAGTCGAGTCGTCATTTTTCTTTGGACTGATGTGCGGGTCTTTTCAAAAGGAAATCCAGAAAACAAGCCTTCACACCGACGAGGCTTCAAAAGAATGCACGCCGCCCTGAGCTTTAGTTGGCACGCCCTTCGTAGTTCGGGGTACCTGCGTGGAGAGCGAGGATCAGTACATTACACTTTGTACTGGTGCGTGGCTATTTAAATTCCAAGCTCTCATTTGGTTGAGAGTTTATATGACAATTGAGTATGAATGTTTCTAACCATCCTAATGGATTACAAACAAGTAATGACAAGCATAGTGAACTTTTACGTTGAAACTTACCCCGGCGGACCGCGTCGCGCCTTATAAAACTTACCATGTTCTTCCCTTTTAATCGTTATCATTTTTCATACCAAGTGCATTATTTCGTGTGTTGGTCACTGACTCCCAGAGCCATTGTGGACTCCTCTTTGCTTTTGTTAGAGGGGTCCTTTCAGCGTGGGTAGCTAGCCCCGCTGCAAGTCCTCGCCTAATTCTTTGTTCCCAATGCCCGCAACGGTCCCGTGGCCTCGGGTGCCTTGCGGGGGGAAACGTTCACCTTGTCGACAAGTTGTCCATGACAGAGCACGGCTTTACATCCTTTGGCCTCGTGTCTAGAGTTTCAAACCTTGACCACGCAACGAGAGATAAGTTGTTCCATACAATGAGTCCGTAATAATTTGAGACTGATGCGTTGCCTTCGTATCGCAGGAAGTGGCGGAACCCACGGCCGAGCAAGAACAGAGCGCTTCCAGTGGCTCTAGTAGCTCGCATCGTGGAAGGCCGGACCTTCTAACGATACAATCGAAAGGATGCTGCGCATGATGGAGGCGCAGCGGAACCAGTCCGAGAGCCGACATCAACGAGTAGAGGAAAGACAGGCCCAGTTCGAGGCTCGCTTCGACGCGCACATCAACTTCAACAAAAGCAGATGGATACCCTGCAGCAGATCGTCCAGACGTTTGCGGCCAACGGGAATTTGCGACGGCACCTACCGTCACCGTACCTGCTACCACCGTACCGACGATTCCACCATTGAAGTCGACACGGCGGAGCTCGAGCTTCAACCTGCGGCACCAAAGAAGTACAACTTCGAAGTGTCAGAATTCAAAAAGGCGTGCGTACCTCTTTCAGCGGCACCGAGGGCCCCCATTGCGATCGACTGGCTGGAAGAACTAGAAGACCACTTCGAGCTCCTCGGCATCGAAGACTCAAAGCAAGTCGCCTGCGCACAACTTCAACTACGGTTGAACGCGCACGACTGGTGGGCCGTGCGCAAGAGAGCGATTCGACCGGATGATTCTGAACTACGAAAGGAGTTTTGTCGGAGGCGCATCACGCGAAGTATACCTTGCATCCAGGCAGTACCAAGATGTACAAGGACCTCCGCAGACTTTCTGGTGGCACGGGATGAAGAGAGATGTGGCGCTCTTCGTTCACAATGCATAGCCTGTCAGCAGGTGAAAGCTGAGCATCAGCGACCGGGCGGGGAGATGCAGAACTTGCCATTCCAGAGTGGAAATGGGATCATGTCACGATGGACTTTATTGTTGGCCTGCCGAAGACACCAGGGGGAGCGACGCCATCTGGGTCATCGTCGATCGATTAACCAAGTCGGCGCACTTCTTGCCATTAAAGTTACTTGGAGCGTTGATCGGCTGGCACAGATTTATCTTGACGAGATCGTACGGCTGCACGGAGTTCCAGTATCCATCGTCTTGATCGGGATTCACGGTTCATGTCGCGATTCTGGAGTAGCCTTCAGTCGGCGCTGGGTACCAAGTTGCAGTTCAGTTCAGCTTACCATCCACAGACCGACGGCCAAACGGAGCGCGTTAATCAGATTCTCGAAGACATGCTACGGCTCTGCGCAATCGACTTCAAATCAAGCTGGGACGTCCACTTACCGTTGGCGGAATTTGCATATAACAATAGCTACCAGTCCAGCATCCAAATGGCGCCGTATGAAGCCTTGTACGGTCGGAAGTGCAGATCGCCCATTTGCTGGGATGAAGTCGGGGAACGGCAGATACTCGGCCCGGAGCTGGTTAGAACAGACGGTGCAGAAGGTCAAGCTAATTCGGGAAAGACTAAAGATTGCACAGAGTCGGGCAGAAGAGCTATGCCGACACCCATCGAAGACCGCTTGAGTTCTGTGTAGGCGATCATGTGTTCCTGAAGGTGTCACCTATGCGTGGAGTTACTCGATTCGGCGTGAAGGGGAAGCTGAGTCCGAGATTCGTTGGGCCGTTCGAAATACTCGAGCGGGGTCGCCCCCGTAGCCTATAAGATTGCCCTACCACCGGCGCTTGAAGGTGTACACAATGTCTTCCACGTCTCCCAACTGCGGAAGTACGTGCACGACCCTAGCCACGTGGTGGATTTTGGCCAGCTGGAGCTAAAGTCTGACTTATCCTACGTTGAAGCGCCCGTTCAAATATGGAACGCAAGGATAAGTTACTTCGAAATCGGGCGATCCCTCTCGTCCGCGTACTCTGGAGGAACCATGCGGCAGAGGAGTCGACATGGGACTCGAGTCAGAAATGAGGGAAAAGTTCCCTTCATTATTTCATAGAGGTAGGTTCTATTCTTAAGTTTCGAGGACGAAACTTTTTCTTAGTTGGTTATGGTGTAGTGCCCGTCCCTACATCGTGCCCCGTACTCTGTCCACGGGGTGCGAGCGAAAGGAACACTGTCGCTATCGATTCGGCCGGGACCGATAGGTCGGGATCGACCGAGCGATCGAACGGGAACGGTTGAATTAAGATCCATTCCTGTTATGGAATGTCTTCTTCGGAACCAAGTCCCATATTCAGCGGGTTGCGCCTCGAGGATTGATTCTGCGGCTGAGTCGGGAGAGACCTCCCGTTGCTCTGCTTTTCACGCCGCTTGCGTTGGTTTTGGCTTTGTTTTCTGAATGCGTTTCGTGGATGTTTTCGATGGTTTCATGGCTTGCATTTCGAACTCGCATTTTCTATCGAACTCTTGAAATGCAGTGTTCTAATCGGTTGCTTGTGCGATTTCAGGTAATCGCGTAGGCGACGTCTAGCGCGACCAACAAGTTCGCTCGCCAAGGTAAACTCAAGGTGAGCGGCTGACCCTCTCTTCTCGACCCCTTCTTAGGCTAAATCGATAGTGTTTTGCGAGAGAAAAGATAAATGCAAGGGCACGGACACGATGAATGAACAAGTTTCAAAGAAAAATGTAGGCTATGTCTTAATAACAAAAATCATGTCTTTGCACGGTCATGGACAACTTGTCGACAAGGTGAACGTTCCCCGCACGGCAAGCCCGAGGCCACGGACCGTTGCGGGCATTGGGAAACAAAAGAATTAGGCGAGGACTTGCAGGGGGCTAGCTACCCACGTGAAAGGACCCCGTCTAACAAAAGCAAAGAGGAGTCCACAATGGCTCTGGGAGTCAGTGACCAACACACGAAATAATGCACTTGGTATGAAAAATGATAACGATTAAAAGGGAAGAACATGGTAAGTTTTATAAGGCGCGACGCGGTCCGCCGGGGTAAGTTTCAACGTAAAAGTTCACTATGCTTGTCATTACTTGTTTGTAATCCATTAGGATGGTTAGAAACATTCATACTCAATGTCATATAAACTCTTCAACCAAATGAGAGCTTGGAATTTAAATAGCCAGCACCAGTACAAAGTGTAATGTATGATCCTCGCTCCACGCAGTACCCCGAACTACGAAGGGCGTGCCAACTAAAGCTCAGGGCGGCGTGCATTCTTTTGAAGCCCCGTCGGTGTGAAGGCTTGTTTTCGGATTTCCTTTTGAAGAAGACCCGCACATCAGTCCAAAGAAAAATGACGACGACTTCCCGCCATCGCAGGTGGAAATAGGTATTGGTTTTTGCTTGTATAAAAGGGTATAATGTATGGAACGACTATCTCATCGGCGTTCATTTGTAAGTCGAAGTCATGTTGTAGCCCGCGCGGCAATGTGTAAAGGAGTCTATGTAAAGTTCTTATTATCAATGAAAAAGTTATTTCTACTTCAAATGTGTTGTTCAAATTCTCTGCGTACTATAAATTGATGTTGTGTTTCGGATAACCTTATGACTATGCCTTGTGCGATCGCAATTAGGTTTCGCACGGCATCACGCCCGGGGGACGACTATCGATTCGACGGAATCGGGGCGTGACACGCAGGCTGTATGGCTGAACTGGCGGGCTCCCTTCAGTAGGTACAACTCGGGAGGCTGTCCTGAGTGCTGGGCCTGATTTTCTGGTTGCTGATGGTCCACGGGAGGTGATCCGCCTGCTGGTCGGTAGGACCACGAACAATTCCACTGAAGAAGAGACATGGGAATAATAAGGAAGGACCAGGAAGATCAACGATTGCAAGCATGTGATCAGGACAAGAATTTTCAGGAATCAAGAGGATACGAGCAGAGATCAAGGGCGTACTGATTGAGACATCATTCGGTAAACCCTCATATTTCTTGATTGATAAGACCTGCATGGGCCACCACTTAAACCATGTCACGCCCCAGAACCAGAATACTGAAGAGCGGGGGCAGACATAGCCAGCTACGTATAACGGAATGGAATCCATACCGCTATACGGTCACGACTGTCTAGATATGTGAGGGTTTCACTACAATCCATCAGTCTCTTAAGGTCATAAAATAGCCTATTGTCTCAATCACAAGTAAGCAGATAAACATTACAAGATGTAAGATCACCAAATATACAATAGTAAGGTGTCCCAAATATTACATATTCAGCTGATCATGAAGCTAGTCGTTACAAAATGTGAGGACTAGCAAGAGTTTTAGTCATACATGATCAACCCTAGGTTGCAAATCATGTTACAGCCCGTAGGCAGACAGTAAGTAAAATGTACACGAGCTAACACTTGCTCGGCGGCTAAACGCCTCAAAAGAATAATTTTACAATAGAGTGGGAGAGGAAAAATAAACCCACTCGTTGCCCTGGTTACGCCTGGTGTTCACCATCGGGCTGGAAAATCGGTAGATCCTCTGGAGCTGCTCTGGTATCTGGCCATACAAAACCAGCTGGGTCAGACCCCAGAAAGAGCAAGTGCCACAAAGGAAGCTTCACTTAAGAACTAAAACCAGCAATCAGCACAAGAGTATAATTACATAATAAAAGACAGTAATTTTAAGAAAGCATGACAGGATGATATACGATAAGATAACCACGGGACTATTCAGATAACCAGGTTACAACCCGTAAACCAAACAAGGACCGGGATTGTAACCCTTCGTCTGAACAGAACTTGGAATTCTCACCATTTATCGACAAGATAAAAGAAGGATTCAGGACATGTAACAATCTTGATATTGAATTAAAGTAAAGTACGAGTAATCATGTCATGTCATAACCTTATACAGGATCGGGACGAGACAAGCTAGACTAGACTCCATCCAATCAATCACGGCCAAGCAAAGAGTACGACTTGATAGTTAACTAACTAGGATTATCACAGGCCTAATTACTAGCAAGATGCAGTGAGATTATTCTACAGCCACAAGCCCTGCAGACCATCCAGGCTATCCGGACGCAATTAGGGATTGAATTCAAGTGGGTACATCGTCCAGGAAATACATGTACATTAGGTGACTTAGAGGGTGCAACACATAACAGTGTGCTGGAAATGTGCCCTACTCGACGGCAGGCTACAGATCCCAAGTGGGGCGCCCAGATAACGGGATTGCCTGTAGCTGGGAAATCTCTTCATGACTACTGGATTTATTCTAATTGTTAGCCTTAGTCCATTTCAGTAGGTACTCCTGACCGTGGTACTCAGGAGTCCCTATCCTAGACATGATGCAAGACAGGACTGGTTTATTTATACAAGCACAATCGCCCACGGTGTCCAGGTTATTATACAGGTCATGTCATGTCAAGTAGCCGTCGCAACAGCTATTCGAGATAATCATGTCAGGTTGTCATGCCAAGTGTACTTGTCAGGAGTGTGCCACGACGGGCCACTATCAGGTCATGTCAGGTTACTCATGTCAAGTGTACTTGTCAGGAGTGCGCCACGACGGGCCACTATCAGGTCATGTCAGGTTACTCATGTCAAGTGTACTTGTCAGAAGTGTGCCACGACGGGCCACTATCAGGTTATGTCAGGTTACTCATGTCAGGAGTGCACCACTACGGGTCACTATCGTGTCAGGCTCAGTTATCCTTTCCAACCATATTACCTAAATTCGTGATTGCCAAGTTCAGGACAAAAGGCGTAAGGATATAAAATAGACGTTAAATATCTGATAAAATATCAATATACAGGGCTATAGAAGAGCCAAACTTAAGGAAAGTTAAACCAAACTAACACGCTGACATAAGACCAAGTCAGCCAAGGCCATACGCTCAGTGCAAAAGTCATACGCTCAGGTCAAGCTACGCTCAGGTCAGGGTATGCAAGTCATACGCTTCCAAAAGACAGCGTATGAGGTCCATACGACTCCTTTGTCAAGCAAGCGAGCGTATGCGAGTTATACGCTCCCAAAAGGCAGCGTATGGGGTCCATACGACCTTGTCAAGCAAGCGAGCGTATGCGAGTCATACGCTCCCAAAAGGCAGCGTATGGGGTCTATACGACCCTTGTCAAGCAAGCGAGTGTATGCGAGTCATACGCTCCCAAAAGGCAGCGTATGGGGTCATACGACTCCTTGTAGCAAGCGAGCGTATACGAGTCATACGCTCCCAAAAGGCAGCGTATGGGACTACGCTGCGCTAAAGAGCGCGCGCAACTCGGTGGCACAAGCTAAAAAGCTCGTGCAATACTCACTGTATTCTCCAAACAGCAAGAACTCCATGGGTTGAATCAAGCTTCAAAAGTCCATAACTTGGTTAAAATAAGTCCAAATCCAACTTTACAAAGTTCTATCTTGGGTGAAATTCAATCCTCTCCAACATAAGAACATCAAAACCCATAAAAACGCAACTTAAATAGATCAAAACCATGCAAAATCGAAAATAGAAGAAACTTAGATCTAGAACAATGGAGACTCCAAATCACAAAATGTCAAGTTCTAATGTTGATCACCATGGCCTAACTAGCTAAAGACAAATAAAAAGTGGTTCTCAAGTGGTGGCAAGGTGCACTTGCCTAGACCTCTCTCTCTCTCTCCCTCTCCTTGGTAGTAGGAAGTAATGGGAAAGAAGAAGATGAGTAATAAAGAGAGAGAGAAGGAAGAAATGGCAATAAATATCAAAGGTGGTGGGTAGGGGGGTTTATCCATGGTTCATGATGAACCAAAATAATCCCAAACGAACCAAACCAACCGGGCCAAGAATAAAACCAAGCCAAGCCATGAAGAAAACTAAATAAGGAATCAGCAATACAAGAATAAATACGTACACGTATTCCAGAAATACGTAATACGAACCACAGGCATTACAGTAAGTAACCCGCAAAGTCCGAGGAAAACTTCTTACTTCAGAAGCTGTTGTGGGAGCGGGCCATGATTGACTGCGTGATCTCTTCTTGGGTCTACGATATACCATCGCCCGTATCAATATGACCAAGGAATGATACCTTTTGAGAAAGAAATCACACTTGCTAAGCTTCGCAAAGAGTCTCTCGTTCCTCAATGTTCCCAGAACTATCCGTAGATGCTGCTCATTCCCCTGGACTTGGAGTAAATCAAGATATCGCTATAAAGACTACTACAAATTTGTCCAAGTATGGTGAAAGATCTTATTCATTAAATTCATGAAAACTGGGGAGCATTGGTCAAACCGAAAGGCATGACCAAGAACTCGTAGTGTCCATACTCGAACGAAAGGCCATTTTTGCATGTCTTCCTTCCGAACCTTCAATTGGTGATAGCCCGATCGTAAGTCAATCTTGGAGAATACTTTTGCTCCACTCAGTTGGTCGAATAGATCGTCTATACGCGGCAAGGGATACTTGTTATTCCCGTCACCGTATTCAATGCTCTGTAGTTGATGCACATGCGCACTGTCCCGTTTCTTAGGTACAAAAAGAACGGCGCCCCATGGTGACGCACTGGCACAAATAAATCCCTTCTCTAATATTCATCAATCTGCGTCTTCATCTACCAACTCATTGGGTGCCAGACGATATACTCGAGATGAAATAGGCTCGGCTCCGGGAATAAGCCATAGAAAACTCAATATCTCGATCAGGTGGTAGTCCTGGCAATCCTGGGGAATACATCCTCGAATTGGTGATAATAGGGTGTTGAGGGGTGTCATACATATCTATGTGTTCCTGATATGGGTACATCACAACTCTCTCCGTCTTTTTGGTGAACTAAATTCTGCCGCATTCGGTGGTCTAAAGATAATACTGCTCCTATGGCAGTCGATGAGAGAGAAATGCTGGCTCAATCAGTCCATTCCAAGAACCACGTCAAATGTGGCATAGGGAATACAAGAAGTCGTGCCATCATCTCTACCATTATCACTACAGGACAAAGTCTACGAACAACACTAACAGGTACAACTCCCCTCCAGTGAGGATTTAACATTCTTAGCTAAGGGTGTGATGGGAATGCTGTGTCTAGGCAAACTAGTGGCTATAAATGAATGTGTGGCTCCAGTATCAAATAATATATAGCAGGAAAAGATGCAACTAGAACTATACTGCTATAACCTTGCCTCTGTCTCTATATCCTCAACAGCAAGCAAGAATACTGTCCATAATTCTGTCCTCGGGCCCTGAGCTTGTCCTTGTTGTATGTACGCCTTGGGGAGGCAATGGTGGACGAGGTGCTCCTGCTATGGGTCGTGGTGCTGGAAGAGCTGGGGCTGTGGGTCTCAGTTCTGTCGAGCTTGTACTATTGCATGTTGCTCCGGCAATCCTTGAGCATGTACTGATTGGATCCACATCTCAAGCATAATCCAAGACGAGTCCTGCAGTCATCCTGGATATGTCTTGTTTACCGCAGTAATGGCAAAACAGGCTTCTGAAGGTGAGGGCCTCTGCTGGAATGTCATGTGGTCCTCCTGATAGGTCCACTCTGATTGGCTCGGGCTGGTAACGCTTGGGTATGGCGCCTCGATGTCTGTGCTGTTCCTTGCGAAGATCTGAGCACGAGCTTCTTCCAAGACAGCTGAATGGGAGACTCGAGACTGAGTAGTCATATAAGACTTGAGCTCTGGTGCAAGCCCATGGTAAATCTCCTCGCCTTCTCTAACTCTGTCGGAATCAATCCACACCAAATCGACTCAGGCGATTGAACTTCGAGTCATACTCGTCAACTGTCATATTTCCTTGCTTCAGATGAAGGAACTGGTCATAGAGACCATCTCGAACATGAATAAGGAAGAATCTCTCATAGATACGTCATAGAAATGCTTCCAGGTGATCCCAGTACCTAATTGTCTCGCTTCTGCCTTCCACCATGTGGTGAGCATTATTTCTAACAGTAGGTCCACTGCTGTCATCTAATCTCGAGCCGGCAACTGGGATGCCTTCAGTAGCTTCTCGGTACTAATAAGCCACTGTGACACCTCTAATGGCTTTTTCGTTCCGTAAAGGACTGGGGTTCATATCTGTGAAATTCTTGATAGAGCCTTCATAGGGATGCAGAGCCGGTGCTGGTACTGGTACTGGAGGTGGTGGTGGAGGTCTATCCATGGATGCCATCACGTCTGTCTCATCAGCTCAGTCTGTTGCCATGAGCTGCATCAATGGTATACATGAACTGGTAGGGCTCCTATAACTCGGTGGTGGGGGCATCTGAGGGTCCCGACTGGGGGAAATTGCTGAGGGAATGGTGGGGGGGGGGTAGGGTACATTCCCTTCGGGGGCATGGTAGTAGTCAGTCCAGCCTGGCTGCCTGGGGGGTGCTGCGATATCTGGGTACTTCGTCATCGGTGTCGTAGTAGGCTGCAACAGTTCTGGCTGGTAGGGTGTCGCTGGAGTCATGGAAGGATTCTGTCCCTCCGGAGTAGTCTCCTTGCTAGATGTGAGGGCCAAGGCAGAAGTGCATCGCTACGTAGAGTTCATACTGTTGGCACGAGGAAGATAAGCTGATATAGGAAGGATAGATATGA